>JANHFL010002946.1:145215-164089 GCA_032468155.1 Oxyrhabdium leporinum | reverse complement strand
TCTTTTTGAAGATGTTTCACTTCTCATCCAATAAGCTTTTTCAGATCTTCAAACAAAAACCAGAAAGTCCAGTTTCCTCTTGAAAAAGCACCTTTTTGACTTGGATGGCTGAGAATTTCCATAGACATTTAGACCAAATAACCTATTCATCATGCTACTGATAGCAAGTCCAGAAGGGATTATGTTTTTAAAAAAAAAACGCAGCACAGATTACATTAAAAAAAAAGCAGCACATCAGTTGACAACAGTCACCCCATCAGTTAGCAATAGCCTTGTGTGAAGAGGGGGATGTCAGTTGGGACTCAGAAATCAATACCAGTCACATCTATTTACAAGATGTATGCTAGAGGAATACGGTCAGCAGTACGAAATGCAGTTGCTGTGAGTGTTTAGCATAAGATTCACATCTACAACTGGTTGGTTTCCTGTGTGTTTCAGCATGGGATGACAGCAGGAGCATCTGGATATGTAGACTCAACCCTACTCAGGCAAACTTAGCAATTGCATCTCTTGTAGAAATACATCATTGAAGCATAGCGGAAGGAGGAACTTGACCGAGGGGAAGATGTTTAAATCTTATTCATTCACGAAGCTTATAGTGTGGCCAACGCACATGTATAGCCATAATTACAGACTACTTAAAGGTGAGGCTTGGCTATTCCCCATGCACTTACCACTCCGGGTCCCTTGGACCAGGAGGACTGTAACGACTGTAGTTATAATACTTATGGATGTCATATATTCATATCGGTGTGAGAAACTGAAGGAGATGGGTTATTTGTGGTATCACCTCTCCTTGAGGATTACAATACTGAGGAACTCCTACAGAGATGAGGGGATCAAACTATTTTTCAAAGTATTAAAAGGCAAGACAAAAAACAAAGGCTGGAAATTAATCAAGGAGAGAAGCAACCTAGAACTAAGGAGAAATTTCCTAATGGTGGGAGCAATCAATCAGTGAAATAGCTTACCTTCAGAAGTTGTGGATGCTCCATCATTGAAGGCTTTCAAAAAGAGACTGGACAACCATTTCTCTGAAGTGGTATCTGATCAAGAAGGGGGTTGGACTAGAAGACCTCTGAGGTCTCTTTGAACTCTATTATTCTATATTCTATGCTTGTCCCGCCAGTTCAAATAGAATGGGTGTATTGTAGGTCACTTCCCTTAGAGATTGCCATCCTGTAGGACCTCAAAAATGATTTTTTTTCTGTGACTGCCCTAATCCTTTGGAACAGTATTCCTCCCCTCCCAAATTTTTTGGAAGGTCTCCACCCTATTAGCCTTCCAAAGAAATGTGAAAATTTGGCTATTCACCCAGACAGTGAGCTAGGATGGAAGTGAGCCCAGCAAAAGTAAATGTGGAGTTGGCGAGATGTTGTGGCACTGCGGTGGAATATGTGATAGTCTTGTGGGGTTTTGTAGGTTATATTTATTCTGGTTTTTTCTTTTGAAATGCTGTAAACTGCCTAGGATTATTATATGTAAGATAGCTGACCATATAAATTTTCTAAATAAATAAATGAGAATTGCGAGCAATCAAGTTGAAACCTCTGTATTACACTGAAGCAAGTGTCAGCAAAATGTGAAATCTATTGGCATTTCCTTCAATAACATCCACTTCCAAACTCTGAATGCAATCTAAGCTGAATGGTGTATAAAGACATTTCTTAAACTTATTTAGATATTTATATAGCATCCAATCACATACGCATCTGGATATTTCACAATTTAAGCAGAAATGTACATGTCGTCAATTCGGTCATTTTATTAAAAAAGAGAACTTAATATTAAACTCTCCTTAATTATCAAATCAGAACAGAACACAGAACAGAATTCAGAATGTCCAAGTGCTAGAATCTGCTTACCCCCAACAGGGAAATATTTTCTTAGTTAGGATCTACTCTTGAAAAGATGCTATTCTCACAAAAACCAGACAGTGGGATGGAACAACCTGAGTATTTCCCTCTTGTGATCAAATTTGCATGGGGAAACAGAGGGGTACAAGATAGTAAAGACATAGAGATCCCAAGTCATTAAGGGCTTTACACAGGTAATAAAATTCTGAATTGTATACTGATGAAGCCATCAGCTTGGAGCTCCAAAACATAGTGGTAACAGAGTAACAGAGTTGGAAGGGACCTTGGAAGTCTTCTAGTCCAGCCGCCTGCTCAAGCAGAGTCCATTATTTGAAATAAGTCCTTTATTTTGGTTGTCTGGTTGTCGTTTGTATGACCATTTGTATTTGGGGTTTCCTCCCAACTGTATTTCCAATTTATGCCTCCTTTTAAGTTTTCTTTTCAAGACCCTTTTTGCTTTTGCTGCTGACCTTTGTTTCTGCATCCTTGTGTGGTTTAATTTATTTTTTTAAAGATATTCCTACAGCATCAGCAAATGCTGATAAATTCTGGAATAATCTAAAATCTAAATGCTATGTAATCCTAACTCTAAAACCTGAAATTACTACATCTAATAAAATAAAACTCGCTTAACTAATATATAGACAATATTAAATAAAAATGAACTATTTTACATCCATATAAAAGTAGCTGTAATAGGAGGATAAAGAACTCACTAAAATGGCTGTCACATGGCAGCCATCTTGCCTCCCTGTAAAGTCACCTGCTCAAGCAGGAAACCCTATACCATTTCAGACAAATGTTTGTCCAATCTCTTCTTAAAAATCTCCAGTGTTGTAGACCCCACAACTTCTGGAGACAAGTCTTTCCACTGATTAATTGTTCCAACTGTCAGGGAATTTCTCCCTAGTTCTAAGTTGGTTCTTTTCTTGATTAGTTTCCATCTACTGTTTCTTATCCTGCCTTCAGCTGCTTTGGAGAATAGGTTGATTCTCTCTTCCCTCCCTTCCTCCCTTCCTTCCTGACAAACTATGCTTTTGGCTTCTGTGTGGCCTGAAGATGTTGGATATGTTTCAAGGGAAGATCCATCTAAAGCAAATTATGGTAGTCCAACCTGGAGATATCCAAAGCATGTATTATCATAGCACAGTGATGTCTAAAAGAAAAGGGCAGATCTGGTGAAGTTGCTGCATTGACAGAAGCAGCTCCAGATCAGACCATTTAAAGGGAGGGGGATTGGTTTGAGCATTGGACATCTGAATCACCACCATTCTTCAGAGTTGAGTAAGATGGTGTTTCTCAAGCAATTGTATGACTAACAGCATAGCACTGGTTGTATGCAGAAATAGATCAATGATTTCACTCTCCAAATCATGATGCAGAAGAATAGCAAAGCACTAGTGCACTAAGGTGCATTTACCACACCAAGAACCCTTGTACAGTTTGCATTTTGGAGCAAAAGATAGCTAAAACAATAAAATAACATTTAAGTATGAAATAATAAAATTGCATCTGTAGTTCTCATAGTTGACTAGGGATTGATTATTGAACCCTGCTGTAGCCCCAATTAACTCTCACTTTGATATGAAATTGGCATGACTGATGAACAGTAACAAAATTCCTTTAATTCATGGGTGTCAAACTTGATCACATAACGTGACGTATTATGATGTATTGCGACAATTTTGCCTTTGCAGAGCTGGAGTGGGTGAGGCCTGTATGTGACACATCCAGCCTGCGGGCCACCAGTTTGACAGGTCTGCTAATTCATTTCTCCCTTCTTCTCCTTCCCTCTCCTTCTTGGAAAAATAGGATGTTATTTTCCCCTATCTTGGTGGGACCCAGGTTCTTTGACAGAGTGATTGATAAGATTTAAGATACAGAAGACTGAAAAAAGCAAGATTAGGGTGACCTTGTTTCTTAACAGAAATGTTTCTGAGATGAGAGGATGTAAAGCTATATTTTGCGGGGAAGCCAATTTGATGGTTAAACATATTTTTAGAAGTTTCTCGGTACACAAAACTTTAACAAAGCTTCCCAAGAGGTTTGAAGGGTTTCAAAGCTCTTTCTTCTGCATCATTTTATCTTATCTGGTATGGAATAAAGCAGCTGGATAGGAAATTCTCCTGCCCTGCTAAGCATATTACAAAACTCAAGGGACTATTAAAAGTCCTTGCAGTCATGAAGCTGGGAGGGATGAAAAGTTTCTCATAAATTGGTCAGATCCCACAACTTTATGATGAGAGGGAACTGCTGCATATACTGTTTGGTAAAGCTGTTCCATTTCTTCTTAATGCTTATTTAGTAATCATGAATTTTTCATGATCATGGATTGTTTCAGACCAAACAGTGCTCACACACCTTCCAAATTCAGGTGCACACCCATTGCCCTAAACGGAGTTTCTAAGCCTTTGTGGTAATCTGCATAGTTTTCTATGGAGTATGTTTACCTGAAAAAGTCCAAAATGCTGGGCAAATTCAGTGCCAAAGAGAGTTAAGTTGGCATGTGGAACAAAATGATCAAACAAAGCCCAATTGTATAAAACAACTGAATGTGCACTTTTTTTTTTAATGCAATCTCTGAGGCTTTGTAGAATTTAGGATATTTTTGGCTTGGGAAAGAGAGGGCAGAGAAGGGGAAGATTTTAGCACATATGTGTTTTTGAATGTGTGCAGTGTAGTTTGATGAACTTCTAATCAACAAAACCTCTTTTTACAAATTAAAACTACAGGCCACATCTGAAAAGATTGATTCTGGCTTCTAAAAGAACAGGGAATGTAAAGATGTTGCGATGGTTGAATTCCCCAGACAACAGCAACAGCAGCCATGACAATTTATTTTCCCAAAACAAATTGTAAATGCCAGAAAGAAAGTTGTTAGCTAATTCTCCCTGTCACAGTAGTATACCAAGACAGGTCTCTTATTGCGTATACAAGCATCCAATCATTTGAGCTCCACTTATCTACAATCTGAAGTGGTAGAGTCTAGGCTGAGGTTAACCACTTCATTCAGCACTGTGCCTAGATTCCTACATTTCATCACTCCCTCCAACCATGAATGCAAATGATGATGTTAATAGTTACCTCATGTCATGTGGGAAAGAAATTAGAAACCTGGGAACAAGGCTGGAATGGAGCCTCCTGATCAGGGTCATTCCATGTTGGCTGTAGCAGTGGCTGACTTCCTAAATTGCACTAAATCAAAATCACACCAATCATATATTGCTTGGCTGTTGTGGTTCTGGTCTCATTAGTTTCTCACCATACTAAGAATTCTGAAATGCTCTGAGCCACCATTGA
This sequence comes from Oxyrhabdium leporinum, assembly GCA_032468155.1. Lineage (NCBI taxonomy): Eukaryota > Metazoa > Chordata > Lepidosauria > Squamata > Cyclocoridae > Oxyrhabdium > Oxyrhabdium leporinum. The sequence continues at coordinate 158,933 of JANHFL010002946.1, read as the reverse complement.
AGCCAGCAGGTTGCGTAAAGTATTGTTATTATTTTTGTTGCAAACATCCACAAATGTTGTCTATGGAGATTCTCAGTCATATAGGCCATGGTTCTTTCAAAGGTGCTTTTTTCTTCTTCAAAAGGCCACTGGACTGTTTGTTTGTTTCTTTTCTTCAAGGAAGAAGAAGAAAACATTTTGCTTCTCATCCAAGAAGCTTCAGCAGGAAGATGGAAGGATAGGTGCCAATTGCACCCTGATTCAGGTGACCCTGAGGACGCAGATAAACCCTCAAGTGGCCTTAACAGCTCTCAGAGAGTGCTAACAACCAGAAGCTTGCACAGAAATACAATCCTTCCACTACCACCCACCATTTTATCAGAACCTATCCTTCCATCTCCCCACCATCCAGTCTCAACTGTCAGTTCCTATCCTTCCACTCACCCTGCCATCAAAATTGGTGAAACTTCATGGATGAGAAGCAAAATGTTTTCTTCTTCCTCAAGAAAAAAATCCAGTTGACTTTTGAAGAGAGAAAAGGACTTTTGATCCATGGATGTTCTTTTTTGATGAAGTAGATTTAATTTTTCACCCTGAAAGAAACAATACATCTTGCCTTTTGTATATTTTTCAAACTTTCCTAGGACTCAATCAACATTCCTTTTTTTTACAAACAAACAAACAAACAAACACAAACCAACCAACCAGTTTTCCTTTGGAACCTTCTTAAAATCAGGCATCCTTCTGCAGGCATCTGCAAGCATTTCTGTGTAGGAATGTGGTTGCGTATGGTCCTTATAAATAAGCATTTAAAAGAATTCCTCCGGATCAACGGAATGGGAAGAATCTAATCTATAAGAAAGCCCCCTATAGTATAACTTTTGCATGCAACTCTTGCTTGCTCAATATTACTTTTCCCTCTCTGTTCTTAGTTCATGGTCAACTCACATTGTGAAATTATTCCCTAGAGCTTTTCTTTCTTTCTTTCTAAAGGGGATTCAGATAATCTTTTATGCTCCATTAAAAATCCAGATCATAGAGGAACAGGAGACTGAAATACCATCTGGTTTACTCAATGCATGTCATAGGAATCTTGATTTTTTAATATATGATTTGCCTTGCATTCACTTGTTTGTAAAACCCTAGCCAGAAAAGTCACAGGTAGGGCATAAGGTAACACTCTTATTTCCAGCCACCTATCCAGCAGTCAAAGCTTTACTACTCCTGACTAGGGAGGCTATAGCAAGCCTTCTTTTCCTCTTTAAGAACAAGACCCTGAACATATTGACACAGTCAGACATGTCTGACACTAAATTTCAATCCTATATCAGTTAACATAACAAACCCAACTTGCTGTGGCTTATTGAGTGAATCATGGTTTAATACAATGCATGAACCCAGCCACTGACAAACTGCATTTAGAAACAGAAATAAACAATTAGGACATACATCCAATGAACAATGGACTTCTAGTGCTTTCCAAGCTTTTAAGAAGTCTGGGAAGTGCTTTAACTTGTCATTGCCCTCTGTGCATCACTAAGAATCTCTTCAGATTATAAAAGAAATGTGTGTGGGGTGAGTGTCTTGGGGGAGAAATAAAGCCTTTGGCATGAGAAAGTGGAAAGAGACGGCAGTTTCCTCTTTGGATGAATTCCTTCTCACTAGCAGGTTCATCAAAAATGAGCGTGGGAGTGAGAGAGCTGGTTGCAAGGAAAGAAGGAAAGGAAAGGAAAGGAAAGAGGAAAGAAGGAAAAGAAAGGAGAGGGAAGGGAAGGGAAGGGAAGGGAAGGGAAGGGAAGGTCTCCGTTCTGAATGTCTAATATCTGGCATGGGTGACCCATTCTAGTCAATCACACCAGAACTATAAAAGAAGCATGAGAATATCGCTTATTCCCAGAGACATTTCTTCTGTTATTCCCTAACGTCAAGCTGTGCTTTTGGGAATCTTTGATTCTTTTGGGGAACTCTGAAGAGTTGTAGAAAATGTTCCAGGAATTGTGGGGGTGGGGAGAGAGAGAAAGCTTTTTTTTTTTTTGCTTGCCATTAACAGCATCTCTTTTGTGGCAATATCTGGGAAAGCAAGATCAGGACAAGAAGGAGTAGATGTGAAGTTTAAGAGATGTGTTTTGTCTACTCCAAATCCTAAGGACCATCGGTCACAGCAACTGCAGAATTATAGCTATGAAGACTAAAGAGATTAGAAGAAGGTTGCTGCCAAATTGACACGTGTTTTTAGTTGGCTCCATATTTTCAAACCATGGCTTATTGAGTAAGACACAATGTCTAAATCCAATAGCTCATTAAAGTATAAGTAAACAGATCACAAAATAAGTTTTTCCCAGCTTTGCCAACGGGCCTGGGGACACCAGAGTGGAATGGAGCCCATCAAATGACTCATTTGATTGTTGTCACTGGGAGGGGTTGGGCGTTATTGCTTTTTTATTTATTTTTTTATATAATTGGTTTTTATCCTTGTAAGCCACCCAAGGTCACTGAGACTGAGTTGGGTGTCTGTGTAAATGTTCTTAAAGAAACAAACAAGCAAATAAAATATGTACCTCTAAATGATACAAATTTGATATTCATCGAATATAATTTTTAAATAGAAGGATTAAAGAAATGTGAGATTAAAAAATCTTTCTCTAATTGAGCTGAACACTTGACCTCATTCATGGAAAATGTTTGCTATTGCGTTTTGGGGACATCTTCTTTAACCTTCCAGTGAAGCACAACAAGAGTTTCTTCAAGAAAGTGGCATGAGGATTAAGAATGCAAGTAGACTTCCCTATCTTTGAAGAACTATGTTCTTCAAAGGAAGTAGATAGGGATATGCATAAAATAATGTGAATATGCATAAAATAATATTGTGAAATATGGATAAGCATAAAATAATATTGTGAAATATGCCATGGATTAAAAGAAAACCTAACAAGTACACTATCTCCCATTCTGAGAGAAACTGTGAAAATTACTGTCAACTTTTTTCATGCTGCTCACCTTATTGTTTACTTCCAGTTTTGTCATTTGGCATGTATTCCACCACTATCATTTCTTCAAAAATGGAGTGGTTGACTTTTGTACTGGAGTCTTATCCCAAAGGGCGGCACAGTGGCTCAGTGATTAAGACACTGGCTTGTCAGCTGGAAAATGGATAGCCCAGGTTTGAGATCTGAGCACCACGTGACAGGATGAGCTCCCGTCCTCACCTCAGCTCCTGCCAACCTAGCAGTTCAAAAGCATGCAAATGCCAATAGATAAATAGGTACCATTTCAGTGGGAAGGTAACAGTGCTCCATGATGTCATGCTGGCCACATGACTAGAGAAATGTCATCAGACAGTGCTGGCTAATAGCCTAGAAATAGATATGAGAATCGCCCCTTATAGTCAGCAATGACTAGTGGAGTAAAATCTGCAGGGTCTCCTCTACCTTTTTTTACCTCATCCCCAAGGCACCCATTAACTTGAATAATATCTAGAGCCCTTCCTCTTCCCCCTGCCGTGTGTTGGGTTTGGAGATATTACCAGGTGTGGGCTGCTGGGGGTTCGCGGGGGTTTGGGCATACCCTTAGCGAAGATTCTGTGGGGATCACCGAACGCCCAAATCCCACTCCTGGCTAGCCCCACCCACTCCACCCCTCCCAGGAGTCTCCACACGGCCTGCTGTGGATGCAGGTAAGTGCAGGATGTGTGCAGAGGCTCGGGGATGGAGAAGAATGGGATTCCAGAGTCCAGAGCCCAGGGGGAGGCCATTTTCACACTCCCAGAGGCTCCAGGAAAGCCTCTGGACCCCGAGGAGGGAGAAAATCAGGCCTCCCAGAACTTTGGGGAGGCTAAAAATAAGTTGTTTTCAGCTTCCCTGGAGCATCTGGAGCCAGGGGTGGACGAAAACGCCCCCCTCACCATGGTGCAGGAGGCTGGCTGGGCCATGCCCACCATGCCCATGCCCATCCAGCAACTGGGCAGCAAACCCATTGCTGAGGTTTCTGCATCTCACCCCTGGCTATTACAATTCTCAAACCATATTTGGGCATGTTCTCCAGCAAAACATGCACATCCTAAGATAAAGGACTCAGTCTAAATGAAGTCATATTTACCAAGCATGCATTAAAATGTGATTTAAGGCTATCGCATTAAAATCACAACAGCTTTATTTTAAAGTCAATCTTCATTGTATAGAAATATATTTACGAAAAGGTTGATTTAAAAAAGAGGCGAAATTTATAGTCATGCTCACATATATGGTATCTATACTTTATTAAAATGTTCTCCCCTTATTTAATCAAACAGATTAAAAACACATTTGACTTACTTAAGATAGTTGAGGCTTAAATAACATTCACAGAGTATTCATCAGCAACAGAATTGCAATGAAGTGTGTAAACTGTCAGCATTGCAAACATTTAGAAGGAACATAAACTTTGTTGGTGGTCTTTGGGCAATAGTGAGCTGTCCTTCAGCTGCAAAGCATCACTAGGAACTGTAATAATGGAACGTTGAACATGGATGTGGGAAACTTCACACCTAAAAATGAAAGTTTAGCATCCACAATTTATTCTGGAAAAACATCAGGATATTATATATTTCTTTACTATAGCTACTTCTTCCCTATATCTTCCCAATTCCTGTTCTTGTCAGAGGATGTGCTAGCCTGCATTGTTGAAATTCTCTGCATCCATCAAGAGTTTAAAAAGGGTTGTTGTATACATATTTCTGCTATGCTCCTGCCCATTGGAATATCATAAACAGCCCCGCACCCACCCACAGATGAGATCCGCATCTGCTTTCCTGGCCGTCCATAAGGGCCTGAAGACCTGGCTCTGCCAGTTGGCCTAGGGCCCTAATTGGGAGAGCAACACTCTGGATTTGGCTATCATAACTGATTAAGAGAAGACCCCATCTCTCCCCATGTACTTCACACTCCCTTTTCCCTACCTTTCAGTTGTAAATTGTCATTATTGTTATTTATTGTTTTATCATTTTAATGTTTACAGGTTTTTCAATGTTTGTAAATTGCCCAGAGTTGCCCAGATGAGATGGGCAGTTCACAAATCTAATAAATATATAAACAAACAGACAAACAAACAAACATGTCCTTGCTATGCTTATATTTGTTTTGCCTTGCTTGCAGCTTCAGCATTCTTGGATAGCCTTCTTAACATATCCTATAGTAACAAATGTCTGTAAAGATTTTGGACAACTGTCACTTGGGTTGGCTTTGATCTGACATCCCAGCTCTTGTAATCTCCTTTTTAGAGAGCTATCCTATCATCCAGGAGAGAGAAGGAGAAGGAGAAGGAGAAGGAGAAGGAGAAGGAGAAGGAGAAGGAGAAGGAAGGGAAGGGAAATGGAAAGGAAAGGAAAGGAAAGGAAAGGAAAGGAAAGGAAAGTATGAAAAAAAAACCTGTCTTAATATTAGCAGTTGATTGCCCTGATGAGAAAAAGCTGGTACTCTTGAGTGGAATTTCTTTCGGGCACTGTTGATTAGCTTGGCTGAAAGACAGACATCTTATTCTCTTTGAGACACAAATGTAAATGTCAGCAAACATACAATTACTTATCTGAGAGCATTTCATAAACAACCTGAACAAATTAGCATTGGGCTCTGCAGATATATGATTTGCACATACGCGTGCAGCCAAGGTTATCAAGCCAGCCATTTAAATAGGCAGTTAGTTTCCCAATATTAAAGTTTATGCGCAGAAAGGATAAATCCAGTTTATCTTGTCCACTCTGGCACTTTCACACGTCTGGATGAAAGAACAAGCAAGGACATCTTCCTTTGTGCAAGTCACTGGCTAAAACAGTCTGTCTGTTGGGACTAGCTAGCAAATTTTCCCAAGCTATACACGGAGACCCCCTCCAGCACTATTATCTGAGACTCTTGCCTGCAAGGAGCTTTCATAGATTACAGGAGGAAGCCTCCTTTTCAAATGGAACTTAAAAACCCAACTGCAACACTGGGAACATTTTGTTGCAAATTACGTAGGAATGTCAGATACATTTTCTCTTGACTTGCATAATTAGAAATACTTGGAGAAGGGGGTGGGAAGGGCAGAGAGAAAGGGTAAAAGATTGCATTCCACCAAAGGCACGTTTAGACAAATATATTCCATTAAGTTACTGTCCAGGCTTAATTTTTCTTTAAAGGGCATCTTCAAAGTTTGCATGCTTCCAAAAGACAATTATGCAGTGATTAAATTTCTGTTAGCTTAGTGATGCCGCTTATGTAATTCAAGGTGGCAATATTTTCCCCATTGCTGATCTATTGATTCATGGACCTAAAGGACTTCTCAGTCTTTCTACTTTTTTTTAAAAAACTGACAACTGTAGGCTGGATAAGAACATCTTAAGTATCCTTTCATTGAGTGCCTTGATTACATATCAGCCATTTGTGGTGTCTTGTTAGATTGCTTTCCATCCAAATGAAATATATTGGAGTCCTCTAAGAAAGAATAAGCATAACTTGAGTTTTCTGATGGGCTTGTTCTGGTCTGAGTCTGAACGCATCATTTTTGGGCTACATAGCAGTCTAAGACCAAATCATGGACAGATGGTTTGCAGTCGTGGCACTTGAGGGTGGGGGGATGGGGAAAGGAGGAGCTCTTGGCTGTGTTTGTAGCAAAACCATAATTGGCTGCAGCCCTGTTGTCCAAGTTTAATTATCCTAAGTTCTCACGCTCAGAAACCTAGGATTTAATTGCAACCTGTTTGTTGACAGAATCAAGCATGTTTTGGGCTGCCCTTTTAGAAGTTCCCAGTGTGAGGGTTAGGATTTAATAAAAAAAAATATTTGCAGCAATTAAAAATAGGCATGAAACAAAATTCAGTGTGTATATAGATGGGACTCTCCATCAATTCATTTTGCACGTCTTCTGCAAGTTTTCTTCTGCAAGCAGTTTTTTTCTTCTGCTTCCCATTTGCTATCACCTCTGTTTACCAAATATTATTTTTCTTTAATCTTAGCCTAGAGTCATATATAGCCTGCTGCAATAGTTTAGTCTTATTAATTAAATTATTTTTAAAAATTCTATTGACAGCAGTGCAAGGATGTACAGTGGGTTTTTTTGTTTGAGCAAAGAGGGAGAGTTTTTTTTAAGAAGAAGACAAGGGTTAAATTACCCTTCTATGTGCTAGATGGCCTTAATTCGGGTTAAAAAAACCTGAATGCTATTAATTTAATGGAACATGTAGTTTGCCCTAAATCCAAATTTGAAAACAGGCTTCCTAGATGGTAATCCCCAAAGTAGTAGTTTATAAAACATACTGTATATATAAATCTGTGTAGCAATGTTTCTCATCTTTGGCAACTTGAAGATGTGTGGACTTCAACTCCCAGAATTCCCTAGCCAGGCTCAACATGCTGAATTCTGGGAGTTAAAGTCCACACATCTGAGAAATATTGTTGTACAGGATTGTGCTTCATGCTTCATTGACATCGGCAGCATTTCAAGGGAAATCCCACCCTCCAGCCCTTTTGTTTCCGATACACCATTGTGCTGATATTTAACCAAAAGGTAACAGTGACTCTTTTGTAGAAGCAAGTTAATAAATTTGGTGCATTTTGTAGCATATCCATGATGTGGTCTTAATTCCACCTAACATGTTTTGTTCTAATTACAGAAGAAGGTCACCAATTTTATTATTTGCATTTTGTGGCATCGGGACAGTCGGAAATGCAGGGTTCATGGTTTGAGGGTGTTTGTTCATTTGCTTTAGATAAAGCTTTGCCTGTGCACAAATTGTAGCTGCTTTGTGTGTTTGGGGGGGGGGGGGGAGTTTGGTCTCCACTACCATTTACTAAGTTCATAATTGCAGCTGCTTCTGCATTTGTTTTCTTGTACCTGTTTCAAAAAATACTGTAAGGAGCTACTTGCGCAGTTTGACAGCTGCACAGAATTCAGTCTTATTTTTTTATTGTTTTTAAAAAAATGGCATTACAGGTAGTCCGCCATTTACAACTGTTCATTTAGTGACCGTTCAAAGTTACAACAGCATTGAAAAAAAAGTGATTTATGACCGTTTGTCATGCTTACGACCGTGGCAGTCTCCAGTGGTCACATGATCAAAATTCAGACATTTGGCAACTGCTATGCATTTATGACGGTTGCAGTGTCTTAGGGTCATGTGATCACCTTTGGCAACCTTCTGACAAGCAAAGTCGATGGAGAAGCCCGATTCGCTTAACAACCATGTAATTCGCTTAACAATTGGAGCAAAAAAAGTTGTAAAATTTGACTCAATTAACCATTGTCTTGCTTAGCAATGGAAATTTTGAGCTCAACTGTGGTCCTAAGTCGAGAACCACCTGTACATACAGCCGTGCAGTTGTGTAAATGTACAATTAAAATAACAAAACAATTCCTGTCTTCTTACCCAAACTGGAGGCAAAATACGAGGGAATTCTTTTGCAAAACAGATTCTACAGCTTTAAAATCACTCCCACCTGGCTGCATAGTTATGTCTACAATGGAACTCAGTAGCATAGAGAAATGATAATAATTGGAAAAGCCATAATAAAAGAACTAAAACAAAACAAAGTAGAGAAAGAATTTGCACCAGGAGAATAGAATGGAGAGTGTGCCACGTACCCCCTGGATAGAGCAGGCCTCACATTGTTAAAATAAAGTGGAAGATGGGCGAATTGTACAACTGTTGTTTTTTTTAAATTGAATTGTGCCTTTTATCAATAAGTTGCGCTTGATTGCTAAGTGCAAATATTTATAAAATTTTCACTTATTTTAAATATGATTACTGTCACACAGTCTTTAAAACAGAGTCCACGATGATTTTATAACTTTGTCTTCTTTCCTGGGTTTATATTTGCTGATTGTTTATGTTCCATCAAGTCATTGTTGACTCTTAGTGATCACATAGATAGTTTTCCTCCATGACAATCTCTGCCTAACCTAATCTTTAAGTTCTTCCAAAGGTGCCACCATTGCAACTCATTCCTGGCAGGCATTCTTTTCTCTTTCTGTTCTTTTCTCTTTTCTTTTGCCTTTCCTTTCCCCATATTAGGCCCTTCATATAATGTATCCCAAGTAAAATCATTTAGCCTGGTCATTTCAAGTGAAACACTAGGCTGATTTATTCAGTGATTCATTTGTTTGTTTTCCTGGTTGTCCAGGTCCAAGGAGTTTTATAAAAATCAGAGTTATTTACTGCTGATTTTGTAGTGAAGAACATATTTATTTATTTTCTTCATAATAGATCATAGATGATACACAGAAGATGCCATCCCAGGCATTCTGCACCTTGGACGGTCAGTTCCAATCAATGTAGTCAGTTTGAGTTGCTTGGTACAATGCTCTTTTACAGATTAAGAGTTTGATAGTTGTTCCTTTGCTGTTCCTTTTTATTATGCCTTGCACAGGATGATTTATCAAATCGGGGCTAGAGATCTGTAATGCTTTAAAACAGGGATCTCCAATCTTGGCAACTTTAAGCCTGGCAGACTTCAACTCCCAGAATTCCCTGGGGAAGCCAATCCCATTGAATCCAGTAAGGCTTAACTGAAGATCTGCAGGACTGCAGGAACTGATTGCAGCTTAGTTCCTGTAACTGTCCATAAAAATGAGCAAGCGATAATTCTGAAGGTTTCAAAAGAGAAGCCAGACACCTGCTCCTTGTTTCAGGGAATCTTAGTCAGCATTAAAACTTAGGACCAATAAAAATAAGGAACCCTTTCTCGAAATAAAGATTCTGCAATCAAGTGTTGCTCAATCTCAGCAACTTTAAATGTGCGGCCTTCAATGTTCAGAGTTCTCCAGCCAGCCTTGAAGGGATGGGTGGGGTGGAGTGTCAGAGGCTTAGAAACCCTGCTTTGGTAAGTCAAAAGAGGACACCCATGTGACTTTAAATTGACATATCACCTTTCGTTCCCTCTGAGATCTTAAGGCAGTTGACATGGGAGAGAAGTTCCTCTCATGTTATCTTCACAACATGAAGCTTGGGCTGAAAGCAAATAACCGGTGTAAGGTCACCCAGTGAATTCCATGATCCAACGGGAATCTACCTTGTTTTTAGTCCAATACCTTAACCACTATTTGAGGGACATACGTGGGACTGCCTTTTTCTGATATTTTTTTTTATTGTCCTGTACAATTAGGCAGGAAATTTGTCAGTTGGACAGCTGGCAGCCCAGGTTTGAGACCCGAGTGCTACGCGATGGGCTGAGCTCTGTACTCGCCCCAAGTTCTGCCAACCTAGTAGTTCAAAAGCATGCAAATGCAAGTAGATAGATAGGTACCATTTCAGTGGAAAGGTAACATTGCTCTGTGATGTCATGCTGTCAGATGACCACGGAAATGTCTTCAGACAGCGCTGGCTCAATGGCCTTAAACAGAGATGATCACCCCACCCCACCCCATAGTTGGCAATGATTAGTGGAGTAAAATCCACAGGGACTCCTTTACAATTAGGCACAGTGTGTTTGTTCAGGGACCTTTGAATTAAACAATATCACCAATGGGACCTAGGAGGCATGTCTTCCCTGTCACAGCAGCTGCCCTCTGGATCAGCATCTCCTGAGATAGTCATGGGTTCTGCCAATCTGAGAATATATGGAATAATAATCAGGAATTCGTGACAATGAGTGAACACCTGGGAACTTTCACACATATTGAAAATAATAGTGTCAACTGGATAGGTGTTGGTAGATGGCACTGCAGAGCCCAGGAATGCATTCCTCAGCCCTTGTCTTTCATATGCTTGCTTTCTTTTTTCTTTAAAAGCATGAATTTTAAATCTCTTATTAATTATGTATGTATTTCAATGTATTGTTCAGGTGTGCTTCATCTTTCTTAAGGCCACACAATTCATTGAATCATCTAATTGAATTTAGTTGGGATTTTGAAAAATCAACAGCAGCTCTCTAGTAGAGACTGTGGTGTTTGGGGAGAGGGGCTTCCCCATGCTTCATCCACAGCCATGCCCCAATGAAAATAAAGATTCATAACTTCCTTTGATACTTTTGGCATTTTTAAGGGCAAGTGACTCCATTTCCAGAGAAGAAGACTTGAAATACTAAAACAGTTTCTCTCAGCTTGACATCTCCAGATGGGATGGGACAACCAAACCCAGAATGCTCAGCCTGCAAGGATTTCTGGGAGTGTAATCTACACATATCCGCAGGGTGCCCGATTGGAGAAAGCTGTATTAAAAGCAGGTGATAGCAAGCCGGTTCCCATACCGTTAGCTGAGTAAAGTCCCTGCCTTGAGATGCATAGCTGCCTTTCACATTCCTGGATTTGCCTGTATCTGTAATTGCTTTCTTTTTGTTAAAAAAAATATTTGGGGGAATGGATGGAAAACGGAGATAGCGTCAGGCTGCCGTGGCCTGTTCTCCACCTGTTGTTATTTTGGTCTGGCCCAATCAACCTGCTAGCCAGGCTGGAGCCAGTAACCATCTGGAAAAACTGCACTGTTTATAAAACTGACATGGAGCGGTACCCCTGGGCCCTGACCTCCCACACGAATCTGGAAATGATTAAAATGGCCCTGGCTGTCTTTGCTGCCGAGAGCTTCATGCTGAGAACAGCCCACCGTGGGCATTTGGAGATCTCATTAGTAAAAAGCTGGAAATGTAACCAGTTCCCTCTCTGGTGTGTCTTCCCGCCACCCTGCCCGCCACGGTCTCTCCTCCAGAGTCCCAAGGCAGGATGCCAGCTTCAAACAAAGTGCTACACAAGAAGATGAATCCAAGTCGAAAGCTCCTCATTGGGGAATCAAACCAAGCCGTTCTGGGAAAGGGACTTGTTGATTTGGTGGTGACGGTAGTGGTGGTGACGGCAGGGAGATGAATGAAAAAATAATAACAACACAGGGACGTAGGAACTTCCTTCAAGTTAAATAAAATTGCTGCCAGTTCTAAAATATTCTTTTAAGAAGTCAGTTCTGCGCAGAGGAAGAGCAATGTGGAAGCCCATGTGCCCAGACACATGGAACAGATCATACGGAGTGTTGGATTGCTCTCAGTGGAACTGAGCCCACTCTGAGGAAGAGATCATGATCACTTCAATGGCTCTCCTTCATCCTATACCCATCAACACAGATTAGATGGAGCACAATGAGCCCCAAATCTCCTGCTCATCTTTATGATTATTTAAATCCAAGGACTGGATTCACACATAATGGTTTCTTTAATTATAGTTTGCTGAATTAATCACTGTTGGCAGGGTTCCACAGAATGCTAAGCCATCAACCATGGTTGCAGACTACAAGGACTGGGTTTCTACATAAGGTTCAACTAAATCACATTTTGACTTAGCACAATATGGGAAACCTCTTTCCTTGACCTCTAATGATGAAAATTAGAAGGACTTTGATACTGCTGTTTGAATGACTTTCATTCTTTTTTTTCCCCTCATGTCCCAAACCCTCCAGGTCCTGGATGATCTCACTAAAAACTCTTGCCTTCCCTGCAGCAATCTGTCCATTCACAAATGCAAGCCATATTGGATTACCCTGACCCTCGGCCAATTCAGGGTGAACATTTGACCATTTGGCCAATTTCCAAGTCTGTTTAGCCTTCCGGGCAGCATTTTAATTAAGGAGGTGTAGCTAATGAATTATCCATGACTGGAAGCTGCCTGAGGAAATCATGAAATCAACCTGCTTCGAGTTTACAAATTGTTGGAGGAAAGATCTGCCAGAAAGTGGATCTTAAAGGTTTGACAGAGGTTACCATGTAAGGACATTGGTTGCGAGTGCTTAAGCTGATGATGAGATCAGGCAAAGACATTTTTCTGCCCATGGTGGACAAGATGGCATTCTGCCTCCCTGCATTTATTTATTTATTTATTTGTTTGTTTGTTTGTTTGTTTGTTTGTTTGTTTATTGAGATGTATGTTGCCGCCTATTCACACATGGCGACTCAAGGCAGCTTACAGGAATATAAAAACCTCATATATAAAACAATAAAACTAATAAAAGAGAATAATCATATAATAAATAAAATAATATAATAAAATAAAAGAGCCCCACCCCACCCCGGTAACAACACATCACATGAGTCATTTAATGGGCTCCATCCCTCTCTGTGCTTCCCAGGCCTGCTGGCAGAACCATGTCTTCAGCCCCTTTCGGAAGAGTGTTAGAGTGGGGGCCATTTTAATCTCTGGGGAAATGATGTTCCAGAGTGAGGGAGCCACCACGGAGAAGGCCCTTCTTCTGGGTCCCACCAGGTGTATTGCCCTAGGGGATGGGACCCACAACATTCCATGCCTCTCACTCTGGTAGGCCGGGTAGATGTGACCGGCAAGAGATGGTCCCTCAGATAACCTACCCATAAAGGTACCATCACCTTGCACCTGGAAGCAAATCAGCAACCAATGCAGCTCCCGCAGGAGAGGTGATATATGTGCACACTGAGGTCTGCACAAAACCATGTGGGCCGCTGCAATTGGAGCTTCCAGATGCTCTTCAAGGGCAGTGCCACATAGAGCATTGCAATAGTCAAGATGGGAAGTGACTAGGGCATGAGTGACTGCGAGTAGGGATTGTCACTCCAGGAAAAATATATATACATACATAAATATACATATACATATACATATACATACACATACACATACACATACACACACACACACACACACACACACACATGCTAAGATAGATATATACATATACATATATACATATATATGCTAAGATAGATATATACATATATACATATATATGCTAATGTATATCTTGGGTTCTTATCGGGTTTTCTCCCGCGTAAAGTTTACGCGGG
>JANHFL010002946.1:124625-145115 GCA_032468155.1 Oxyrhabdium leporinum | reverse complement strand
ATATAGGACAGGACTGGCACCTTAATGTTCAATCTTACTTCAGTGCAGTTGCTGTGGAACAGTGTCTTCCTCTCATCTCACAGCCCAGAACAAATAGACTACAGTCCTCAACTTACAACCATTGGTTTAGCAATTGTTCAAAGTCACACTGACACTGCAAAAAGCGACTTATAACCAGCTCTCATGACTACTGCAGCATCCCCATGGTCACATGATCCACACTTGGGTATGTATTTATGATGGTTGCAGTGTCCTCAGTGTCATGTGATCACCACTTGCGACTTTCCCATCCAGCCTCTGTCAAGGAAAGTCAAAGCAGGAAGCTGGATTCACTTAATGACCATGTGATTCACTTAATAACTGCAGCAATTTGCTTAACAACCATGGCAAAAGTTGTAAAAGTGCGGTTGACTCACAATAACCACCTTAGCAATGGAAAGTCTGATCCCAAGTATGGTCATAAGTCAAGGACTATCCGCATTTTAATTAAATCAGTAAGTATTAACTCTAATTCTACTTCCAGCAAAATGTGTTAAAAGAATTGAGATAGCACTTTATGGTGCAGATAGCGAATCATGACTTTAATGCATGATTGTTAAAAATTCCTTGCGTGCAAAACAAAAACCAGTATAGGTTAGCCAGAGGACCCGAATGCAATCATAATCTGAATTTGTTAGTATTGCTGTGGTTGCTGCCATTTGTTCATGGGCAAGATCAAGATGTGGTAGCTTTTAGTTACAGGCTGAGTGGTACAGTCCCTTCGCTTATTAGTTCAGCTGCCCTATATAAAGCCAATGTTTGTTTGGAAGAGGAAAGAAAACAGCCATGCCTTAACTCACTAAGCAAGGGATTACAACGCAGGGATCTAGGAAAGAATTGGCAGAAATGGATTGAGATGTTTGGATCCGATCACTACGATCCCCTCTTGCAGACATCTGTTTGCCATTGCACTATCCTAAATTCCGAATTGGCAGATTTTATGCCTCTGAGGGAGCTGCCAAGTGATTTCCAGACAGTCTTTTGGCTGAGATTCCTTTGCTTCTACGGACCCACACCCTACAAGGATTATGCAGACGAAGTACCTGTATAGTATGTTAAGTCCCACAGAATGACAGGATGCATCTTAGAAGTTAAAAAAAGAGAAACATCGAGCCTCGCTACAAAGCTGAGATTGTACTTTAGGAAAAGAAAGAAAAAAGAGTAAGCATATTACAATAATAATGCAATAAATAAAGGCCACCAATTGGATTAAGACTTTGGTGCTGAAGGGAAAAAAACAGTAGGACTCCCATTCGAAGTATGATGGATTTTTTTTGTCCAATGCACCTTTATACCAGAATGAAAAATAAATAAATCAAACAATGGCTGTTTGAGCTTGCTGATGCCTGCATAAAGGGGAAAAAAAAACTTTATAGTACAAATTAGAAAAACGGAATGTTTGATTCCTCGATTTTCATTGTTACAGTTACATTCAAGTGACGCTGGTTTCATCATAAAATTCTCTCCATTTTCTGTCTGACTCTCCTTGATTTCAAGGGGAAATCCATGTGTTCTTCTTTTACCTGAAGTGTTTATGTCCTCCAACCAATTGCCCAAATGTTTTCAGGTAATCTTCCTACCTGTTCAAGGGATCAGGCTTAAAGTCAGTCAAAGAAAGAAGGGAAAGCTTGATGTTTTGAAAGTGACTATATACAGGCACAGTGGACAAAAAAATATATATCATACTTCCAATGGGAGTCCTACCTGTTTTTTCCCCTTCAGCACCAAAGTCTTAATCCAATTGGTGTCAAACTGGACAGCTTTCCCATAACCCTCTGATTGTGCAGATATGTTAAGATTAAAGCAAAGTCTCTTCCTTAGTAAGCTTTTAAAACAAATATGGTAAAGGATCACCTTCTGAATTAATTTAATATGTAGGAAAGATTCTAGACACACACACACCCCTTTTAAACACAGATAGTGTAACCCAGGGGTGTCAATCTCATGGCCCGCGGACTGGATGCGTCACGTGCTGGCCCTGCCCCCGCCTGGTTTAGCAAAAGGGAAAAAAGTCCCGATATGTCACGTGACACCGCCATGATGACGCGAGTTTGACACCCCTGGTGTAACCTATTTGAATATGGATTGTGAAACGAGGCTTCAGGGACAACTTTAATTTATTCACCCTAAAAGGTGGATGCAAGGAAGGGGGTGGGGGTGGGGGTGGTGTAATAGGAATCTGCTAAAAGATTGCAAAGAATTTCTCATTCCCATTTACTAAATTGCAAGAAGGGGAGGGGGGAGGAGGAATTCCCTATCTTGCCAAAATGAGAAATGTTTGGGACATAACCGGAGGTTGTGCTTCTAAACAAATTCTTGGACTCTGATCTGAAGTTGTAGGCATGTCTTTTGTACCTGATTCTATCCATCTTTAGCTCTAATTTTAAAAAAAACCACAATATGATAGATCCCAGAGGTCTGAAACTATTTTAGCTAAGGTTTTCCTTTTTCTTTTTTTCCCCCACAAGAAACCCAAGATGGAGGTCAAGTTTAAGTCTGTTTGAAATGAACTTGGTGCTTATAGTTTTGTGGGCAGAGATGAGAAATCAGCCTTATTGCAGCCCTATTTATTTTTACCCCAGCATCTGCTCCCAGAAGATGCTCAATGCTCCCACCCCCACCCCTCTGAGAAGAGGAAGAAAGCTCTTACTAAACTCAGAAAAGCATTCTGGTTTCCAATCAGAGCTCTGGTTTGGTGTCACATTTTGTGCCCGCCCCCATCAGTCTCCCTCAGAAGCCACCAGCTGGCAGCAGAGATTCAGCAGCCTGCTTAATTGGGCCCTTTGGTCTAACTAACCAGAAGCATCTGAGATTCTTCTCTCTTAATTAAAGATTGCATAAGCCTTACAGAAGACTATGAATCAGATTTTGTTCCCTATCTAATTTGACACTGCTTTTCTAAGGGGAAAAAAATGGCCATCGTCTATCATTCTGACTTTGTGGAGTGGTGCAAATACTTATATTTTTAGTTGTTGTTGTTTTTTATCCCGCCTTGTTGTTTTAAATAAATGACTCACAACAGCAAACATATTCTTAATGCTCCTTCCTCCTCCTATTTTCCTATTTTCCTCTGTCAGGTGGGTTGAGTTAACAGAGAGCCCAAAGTCAGCCACCCAGCTGGCTTTCATAGCTAAGACAGGACTAGAATTCAAGGCCTCCTGGTTGCTAGTCCGGTACCTTCACAACCAAATCGGTGTTTCTCAATCTTAGCAAGTTTAAAATATGTGGATTTCAACTCCCAGAATTCCCAACATGGACCAAACTGAATTCATTGTAACCCAGCCTGGAGCCAGTAAAACATTTAGCTAGACTAAGGACAGTCAACTTGTCCCAGATGCAGATGGTTAAATTTGCAGAGCTTATGAATTGGAACATAAGAAACTGCCTTGGAATTTTAGACCCCCTGGCTCCAGATTGTCTATCCTGACCGGCATTGGCCTTCCAGAAGTTTTAGAAGTTTTTCTCCACCCTCTCTAATAGCCAAACAGTGGGCCTGAGAGATTTTGCATGGAAGATACACTCTCTGACCATGCCTTTTTCTCAAAAGGAACGTGGCCTGTAAGTTGTGTACTGGCAAGGCAGGTGCCTGTTTCTCCAGCCCCTTCTACAATTTATGGAGACCCAAGTCGATCACAAAGTGAATCTACCTTCAACCTTTTGTTGGGTTTAGTTGCCAAGAACTTGTCTATCAGACAACTTGTTAGGCAGCTTTTCTTGCTGCATCCTGAAGTGAAACACACACTTTGGCTCCTTATATCCAAACCCAAACGAGAGAGGAATTTTAAAGTTCTCTTTTTAAAGATTTCTCTGGTCCTCAGGCTGAGCTGGATTGTGTCACTCCACTTTCAGATTTCTACATGCTATGGGGTTGCGTGACAATTTTAATACTCTCTTGAGGCCCTAGTGCAGTAAGGCAATCCAGATTCCCCAGGCCTGTTTGGAGTGACCTGCCCTTCCGCTCAAGCTGCATGCATGTCTTTATCCTTGGCCAGCAGAGTGATAACTAGGTAAACACATGACTCAACCAACCCGAAGCAGGCCTAATCCCTGAAAGAAATCTGGCCTTGGGCTGAAGCACCACCCTTTTCAAGAACCTTTATCTTTCTTAACTGTCTGTTGCTGCCTTAAGCTCTATTGATCGCTTCAGTGCCCATCATCCTATTGGCCACTGTCTGGAGGCGATGGGATTTGTAATTCAAAGATATCAGATAACATGAAGTTGGGAAAGGGAATGGCTTCCTTTGTGCTTCAGTGACTTTGCGGAGCAGTGGAAAGAATGATTGACAGGGAGGCTAGTGCCATTGATCAGTTCTGGTGACAAAGAATTCACATCTTCACCTGTAATACTCAACTAACCTTCCCCAGCACAACAGCCCTCCAAACTGTCTAGGATTCCAGCTCTCAACCTTCATGGTCAAAGTCACAAAGTTGGCAAAGGCCAGGAAAGGGCATTTTAACATCCCCGCCCTCAGTGCAACAAGACAGCCTTCAGTTGAGATATTTAAGCCAAAATTGAATGTCCATTGTCAACAACCCTGTTGCTACATATTGCAGAGAGCTAGGAGTTAGACTAAATTTCCCTTCAACCCGATGCCTTGCTTAGTGGTCAAATTACAGGTCCTATCATCACTAGCTAACATGCCAATTTTCTTGATGGAATGGATTATAACATTGGCAACTAGAATCCCATTCATCAAGATTGTCTCCGGGCTGGGAATGGCTAGATTAAATGCTTTCCATGTTGCCTTTCAATCTTAGCATAAGCTGAACACATCATGCTAAGCCATAATGTAGTTGATCTGATTTTTTTGCTTATTATTATAATACAATCATTGTGGTTTATTTAGCCAATCATTATTTTATTTGTACTTTATTGAACTACAAACCATGGCTTATGACCAAATATGAATTGAGCCTATACTTCAAATCTAGGGAAAATAACCCTTATTTTCCTGGTTTAGTCTGTAAGTAGAATATTCCCTTCCCTACCCTACCCTACCCTACCCTACCCTACCTTTCTCTACATTGCTGGAGGCAGCTGCATAGCACAGACTTTAGCACAGACTTTAAACATGTGGAAATTGGATATGAATAAACTCTCCTTCCTGTGAAAAATGGAAATTATTTACAGAGGCAGCTTTTCTAAGGGGACCTGAAAAAAATGAATAAGCAGCAGAATTCAGTCAGCAAATTGTCTTTTTCATAAAAAGTTTTAAAAATCTGGCCATCTTTGCAGTGGCACCAGCAGGTGGCAAGAATATTATAAAAACTATGTCAGGATTATATAAACTCAGATGGGTGGGAGACAGAGTACAAAAAGGATTGAATCTATGTTGCCACCTAAAGGAACTCACAAAAGTTATATGAGGGCATATCATCTGAGGATCATCAAGTCATCTGAGTGCAGGAGACAACGAGAAATAATTATTATAGTGGGTTGTAGAATATGATATGAATACTAGATGGCAGCAAGGATTAAATGGATGTTGGCTTTTTGCTGCCATCTAGTGGATGTCTTGAACTGTGCATCCCAGATCTGGTACCCTTATTATATAAGTGTTTTTCAACCATGTGAAGTTGTGTGGACTTAAAGTTTGAGAAACACTGCATTAGACTATCTTCCTCAGACTGGGCAAATTGTTGGCTTCTGTAACCCTCTATATCTACTACTAACATTAAAAATATATATAAATGAACATTTCTGGACGACTCGCCAAATCACCACAAAAAAACACCACCACAAAATTCTTCCTGATACCCTTTTGTCTGCTTTTTGAAGCATCTCTCTTAATTAGAAGTCCTACATAGCTTAACAGTGGGCACCCTATTTTGCCACATTCTGGATTTCAGTTTCAAAGAAAACAATAATTTTCATGGTACAACTTATCTTTTTTACATGCCTTAACACATAATTAACAAGTTTTGATCCTGTCCTAAATGTTCTGCATTTATTCCCTAGCCATCTTACTTCCATATGCAGAGAAACACAGAGCACTGTACTGAGTCATAGGTGAATTAACCATGGTTTGATGAATAAACTACAGATGGCTGTGAACCAATTAACTACAAAACCCACCAAAGCAGGGGACGGGAGCCAGCTGCCCTCTTGTCAGTGTTGTGGCTCGCCAGTGGCCAGCAGAGCTGACAGCAGATTCAGACAGTGAGGAGATTGGGGAGGAACATGGGCCAGTCCTGGAGTCTGGGAAAGGCTCTGACGAGTGCTGTGCGTCGGAAGCAGAATTGAGGCCAGGGCCATCTGACAGTTATCAGCTGCCTCCAGCGTCAGAGATCAGTGGAGCAGAACAACTGGAGCCTGTTCCCAGTATGCGCATGCACAGAGCTGCCAGGAAAAGGAACAGTTAAGGAACAAGGGTTGACTCGGGAGTAAAGGCTCAGGTGGACGGTGAATGGCCCGTCCCATAGCGAATAAAAGAGAAGTGAAAAGGGAGTGATGTCTGCAGGAGACAATCAGTTCAATTCATTAGGGTGAAGCTCTGCTTCTGATTTCTTGCCAAGTAATTGCTGCTACAACATGGCATTTGGAAGATATCGGCCTGGCAACTCCCCTGATAAGAGTCTGTACTTATGAAATCTCATGAAAAACTGTTTGCCAGGACTTTGCTGGAGAAGAAATCCCTTTAACCTAAATAAAAGGGGTTTTAACAGGACGAGGAGTCTGCTTCATGATTTTGGGAAGCCTAGGTCAGAACAGTCAGAGAATTCCACAGCAGTTTATTGAGCGTTGAGCAGGGAGTTAGACTAGATGACCTTTATGGTCAGTTCTCTCTATAAATCTAAGTTAATCCTTCAAAAGAACCTATTCCTCCTTAACGGAGCAAATCATGATCTTGCCATGATCTTCCTAAGTTCTTTGAGTTCTCTGTTTCAGATCTCTTTCTCAACTTCTAGGCCTCCGCAGAGTCTTGCTGCTATCATCAAAATGACCTTGGAATATTACTTTGGAAGGTCCAGCCTTTTGGTACATCTGTGCTGCATCACAACACTTGTACAAAAGGGTGTTGGCTTGTGTCATGATTACCCAATACAGCTTGTCCTCATTCTGCTCCCCTTTGAAGATGCCATGGGTCTAACACTGCCCATCACTGTCATTGTCAGCCGTTCAGTCATGTCTGACTCAGCCCTCTGCCCAATACTGAACAAAAATATTCTCTGACTTTTGGTGTACAGGTAGTCCTTGATTTACAACTGTTCGTTTAGTGACCTTTTGAAGTTACGATGACACTAAAAAAGTGACTTATGACCATTTTTCACACAACCATTGTAAGGTTCCTGTGATCACATGATCAAAATTCAGACGCCTGTCAACAGACTCATATTTATGATGGTTGCAGTGTCCCGGGGTCATGTGATCAGTGACTTTCTGACAAGCAAAGTCAATGGGGAAGTCAGATTCACTTAACAACTGTGTGAAAAACTTAACAACTGCAGTGATTCACTTAACAACTAGGGCAAGAAAGGTCGTAAAATGGGGCAGAACTCACTTAACAAATGTCTCACTTAGTAACAGAAATTTTGGGCTCAATTGTTGTTGTAAACTACTGGCACCTCATCATCAGAATGGTTTGTCTATGGAGCTTCTCAGTCATCCAGGTCATGGTTGACTTAAAGGTGCTTTTTTTTTTCTTCTTGGATGAGAAGCAAAACATCTTCAAGGAAAAACAAAGAAAGTCCACTTGCCTTTTGAAAAAAAAAAAGCACCTTTGGGACATCATCCCCCAAAAAAGCAAAAAATCCCTTGCATCTCTCTTTTCCGTTGGAATAGCAGAGTTGGTTTTCCTGGCAACATATACTGTTGTAACCTCTTAGTGCTGATCCCATCAGATTTAGTAAATAGCGTGCTTTGCCCACACTGCTTCCTTCAAAGAGACAATTCAGCTTCGTGCACTTCTAATGTGGCAGTTTTACTGTGGTTTTCAGCAAAGAGCACCAACTCCAAAACATGACGCACAGAGAGCTGAAGGAGTGGATAGTCAGACTCTGTTTATTCCAATTTGTGTGCTCACAGGGCATCTTAAATTGGGTAGAAAGGAGTGTTATTTGATAGTGTTGGATAGAGACAGTCTGTTCTGTTTTTTCCTCTCCCCAATCAGTTCTTATTTGGCTTGATGAAAGAGTGTTTGCTTTAGATATTCTTTCAAAGCAGAAGAGACATTTGGAAACATGGGTATATTGTGGCATTCTTGCCTGTCACTGTTCCGTTTCTTTCTGATAGTTTGCCATCTCACTGGAAGGGAGATCATAGAAATTTTCTCCCACTAAGCTTTTTCAGTAATGGTGGTAATATCTCCACCATGACAGCCCAGCCCTATTGGAAAATTGTTGCTTCCTTTAGAGAAATCCAGACAAATCCATCATTTGTCTGTAATTGTGATATTGTAAAAATGGGCTTGGACCCAATTTTATTACCAAAGACATTAAAGGATCTAGAATGTCCTCTGGGATAGGAAACTCTACATCATTGAAAGTCACCTGTCAGGTGTTTGGATTAGAAAATGGATCTGAATTGTTTTATAATATAAGAAATGAAAATGAAATTGCCTTCTTATAAAAAGCTTTGAATGATATGAGAATATATTAATCATAGGGCATATTAGGTTGGCTATTCACCTGTAGTCTACAGCTTATACAGATAGTCCTTGACTTATGACCATAAACGAGCCAGGAATTATGGTTGTAAGTCACTACAGTCGTTAGCTGAGGTATCCAGATGACTAGCACTTTCCAGTGCTTTTCGCGATGGCCCTTAAGCAAATGCTGAAGTCATTAATTGAACGCAGCGATCATTAAACAAACTCCATGGTCGTTAAGCAAAGACATTCATTTGAAACACGCAAAAAACAACGCGAGTTGTGGTCACATGACTGTAGAAGCTACAATAGGTTGTAAAACTGACCCACCCAACATGCAGTCATGTGACCATGGGGGAGGCAGCGCAAGCCTTTATGGTGGCCAGACTTGCTTTATGGGCTTTTCTGCAGCCGATGTTAATTTGAACAGTCATAAAATGACTAATCATTATGCAAGATCCATCTGTATTTGGTTTTTCATTGTCTTTCTTTATATTCTTTTGAACTTGTATTTGTATTACCCCTTTCCTTTATTCTTTTAAAATATATAATCCTCATTATACATAAAAAAGTATATACACATAGAAATATTGTATTTTGAAATCAAAACAAAGCACATGAGAATGAAAGTGATGTGTCCTTGGACATGTGCAGGACACATTTTAGAACATTTCTGAATGGTTTGTATTTTTGCCTCATACAACTATGTAGCTTTGGATCATTTTCTTCAATGAGTAATGAAAAGTGTTATGTTTTTGACTCATTTGTTTAACTGGGTTCTTTTATCCAATTTTAGGAACAATGTGGAGAAAAGGTCTTGTTTCAGGGCATATTTATACAAAAAATATTGAAAATTCAAAAATTCACAATTTTTTATTCAACACTATATTTAGGATATTTATATCCTGGTCTTGCATGCTGTCCTTATTCATTGTAACAGCAGATGCAAAGGTTGGATCTCATTGCAGATTAAATGCTACAAGATGTGACAGGTTCAGATGAAGAACATATACAAAGAACAGTTACAGGAATTGGGTATGTCTAATCTAATGAAAAGGAAGACTAGGGGAGACATGATAGTTCCAATATCTGAGGGGCTCTTACAAAGGTGAGGGGGATCAAACTATTTTCCAAAGCATCAAAAAGCAAGACAAGAAAAAGGAGAGAAGCAACCTGGAACTAAGGAGTAATTTCCTAACAGTGAGAGCAATCAACCACTGGAACAGCTTGCCTTCAGAAGTCATGGGTGCTCCATCAATGGAGACTTTCAAAAAGAGACTGGACAACCATTTGTCTGAAATGGTATATGGTCTCCTGCTCAAGCAGAGGGTTGGACTAGAAGCCTCCAAGATCCCTTCCAACTCTATTATTCTTTGCTTTATGTTTTATGACTCAAACTCAGCCCAAACAGGGAAAAGAAGATAAGGAGGCAGGGACTGGAGAAACTTGGTAGTAACACCTTGTAGCTTTAGCAAGGCAAGTGTTGTCTATCACTTTCAGAAGTGTGAGACTAAGAATTTTACCCAACTTTTAAGTCTTTTATACCAATCTATTTTTTTTTAATTAAATGTGCTTTCCTATGATCCTCAGGCATGTGAAGTTGGCCAAAAAAGGGGGGAAAGATAATTGAATGAAATTTGAGAAATTTGAACTTTGGCAAAAGTACAACAAAGAACAACTAAGATGATTAAAGGCCTGGACACTAAAACATATGAAGAATGGTTGCAGGATTTGGGTTTGGCTAGGCTAGAGAAAAGAAGGACTAGGGGGGACATGATAGCAGTATTCCAGTATTTGAGAGACTGCCATGAAGAGGAAGGGGGGGGGGTCAATTTATTTTCCAAAGTACCAGAGGGCAGAACAAGAAACAATGGATAGAAACTAATCAAGGTGCAAAGAAACCTGGAATTAAGGAGAAACTTTCTAACAGCGAGGACAATTGACCAGTGGAACAGCTTAACCTTCAGACGTTGTGGGTGCTTCATCAGCGGAGGTTTTTAAGAAGAGACTGGACAGCGACTTGTCTGAAATGGTATAGGATCTCCTGCTTGAGCAGGGGGCTGGACTAAAAGACCTCCAAGGTCTCTTCCAGCTCTATTCTGAGTCTGATTCTGAAATGCCAGGCACCCTAACATAGTGCCTAGAAGTGTTAGTGTACAAAGTAGGCCTCCTCTTTGTTATTTGTTGGGCCTCCCATCACTTTTTACATTTCTTAGCCATTGTTGTAATTTAAAAAAAACTAGAAACCAGGACTGTTTCAAAGCAAAGTGCCAGCCACCAACAGCATCTGGGCCAATAAGGTTTCTTAAAGAATAAAACCTGGACTTTTGCAGTCCTCTGCTTTCATTAAAGATATGCCAACTTGTCCAAAAGAAGACCCAATCAACAGGAATAATGTTCTGTGGCTGGGGAAGGGATGATGAGGGTGGGCAGGAAGCATCTAATAAATCAGTGCTTCATAAAGGTCTAGGCATATCAACCATCCCAGCTGTTTTGCCTGTTTGATACCACATTTGTGGGAGCGTTCATCACCAATTTTCAAAATCGCAAATCAGCTTGTCAGCATGATAAGCTTGGAGACTTCTGGTTTAATGAGCACAATATTGCTTAAAAATGTTCTTTATCAGCCCTGTTTAATAGGTTTTGGTAGATTCATAGAACAAAGTAGATGGAACTAAAGTGCTCTAACACTCCAACAAGCTTGTTAATTCGTGGGTCTCTTGGGAAGTGATCCATGGGTGATAATGCTGGGTTTCATATTGTCTTACAGTCTGAGTTCTTTTGCTTTATAGCTTTATTCTGTTGACCTTTCTTACATTTTGTGGCCCAAAGAAGAGATTTGTGGGTTTTTTCCTCCATAGTCAGATGGCTGATTCTCAAGAGCGGAAAGGTTCAGTAAATGAAAAGCACCAGAGGAACCAGGGAAGCCTTCCCTTAAGAAAATTGGTAGGCCAGATGGGGAAATCTTGCAGACCACATCTAGATGATAAATTGGGCTTTCCCTCCATTCTCTAAACCTGGGTGTTTAGACTGAATAACCTTGATTTGATTTAGTTTAATGGAAATGCGATTTAAATAAAATTTAATGGAATACAATAAGTCTGATCACGCCCACCGCGGTTTCTCCTTCCTTCACTTTAAAAGGAAACCAGGAAGAATTTAAGAGCGATCTGCAGCTCTGGTCTGGGACTGGGTGGGAGTTGTTTGGGAAAATTGCATGGGCACGGTGCATCAGAGTTTAACCATAGTTAGCCTGCTGTTCTCCAAAGAAAAATGAAATCCCATTTCCTGCCATGTGTCACTCCCCTCATCCATGGTGCCTTACCTTAAAATAATTGCTCCAGACAAATCTTTGCACACTCCTGAAGAGAAGTGGTAAGAACTGTGTTAGTAATTTAGAGTAACTTGTTTTCCATTTTAGATTTGATAGACAAAGAACTTGAAAGAAGCTTTGGAACTTTGTTATTATACATTTTTTGACAGATGAGAGACTCTTACATGCGCAAAGATGGAAAGACACACTAATTCCCACAATGGAAGAGTGACTGGCAAAGATGACGGAATTAGTGGCGATGGTGAGGCTGTCTGTTTTAATTAAAGAGAAGAATTTATCTAGTTTTGCTTCGACTTTTGCTCAAAACTGAAAAAAATGAAACACTGATTTTAGATTTTGATGATCAGAATGATTTTGGCATTGTAGAAATGGCTTGAAATCTTGTGACATGTAAAGCAAAAGATTGAGGTTGTATTTTTTGTATTTTACTGTACTGAAAAAAAATCAAAAGTCACCACTTTCTCTCTCTCCCTCTGTACTTTTTCCCCTTAGTTAACTAACTTTTGTTTTTTGTGTTTTAATATTATAATGAAACTTTATTTTAAAAGTAATTTTAAAAAGCAGTTTAGAGTAACTCTGAGCCCTTCCATACCATAAGGGAAATTGGGCCGTTCTTCACCTGTCTTCCTGTGGTCACCCTGGATAGCCTGATCTATGAACTCTGCAAATTCACAAGCTTGGCTCCTTGTTTTGCTCCGAAGGAAAAACTACTTTGATAGCTTCACAGGACTTCCTGTTGTGATGGATAGGATGCCTTTCACTGGTGCCTTATCTCACCTCCGGGATTTTTCACCCCTCCTTGGCTTGGCTTAAACCCAGTGGTTGGGGGTGGGGGTTTTCTGCTTTGGATTTATGTGCACGGGCTTTGGTTCAAACACAACAGACAATGGATTCCTTCCCTTTACCATGAGCAACCATGGGTCACCATTTTTACCTATGGCTGCCTTTACTTTGAGTCCTAGGTAAAAAAAACAACAACAACCACCACAATTGCACAACTGACCTCTGTCATATGCTACAAATATAGTAAGTATTTATTCTTGAGAATACCTGTTAAGGTAAAGGAGGTAGGTGGGCAGTTATCCTGTGTAGGACATGAATTGCCAAGGGCACAGATCCAATTGCAAATGGTCTAGCTGAGTATACCTATGTTGCTGTATATGGTATGTCTCAGCCTTAGCAACTTTTAAGCTGTGTGGAGTTCAATTCCCCATGCTGGCTGGGGAGTTCTGGGAACTGAAGTCCACACATCTTAATGTTGCTGAAGTTGAGAAACACTGATCTAGTGTAAAAGTCACCGTTCTCTGCTTATCGTGGACCTGTGCCTGCTTCCACTAACCTAGACCAATGTTTGTTGCTTATGCAAATGAATTGCTTTCAGAACTTCTTTTAAGGTCTAGTACGCAGATATTTCCGAAGGCGCTTCCCACTGCAGAGCTGCAGAAAAGAGTTGCTTACAACTGCTCTGAGTTCCCTAGAATGGGAATCTGCATTCAGCACTGTTTGTCCAGCAGCCCTGGAAGTGCCTGTTATGTCTGCAAAACAAGAAGATGAAAAAAAAAAAATCTGCTGAATCAAAGAATCATTTTCCCCAGAAAAAAACAAAACAAAACTCATTTACTGCAATGTCTTGCTCATTATGATGGGTCTTAGCAAATTACAAGAACAGGGTTTTGGTGTAGTGTTGTAGTCACATGAGTGAAGTGGGGTGGAAACACATGTAAGCAAAGGATTTTGTGCATCACAGACAGAATTTTTCATCTCCTAGACTTTTATTCCAATAATTATTATTCATATTGTGTATTATTAGATGAAAGATGCTCTTCACTGTGGCTGTTGGTTATCAACAATACATCCGGCCAGTACCTAAAAGCAGGGGAGGTCAAGAAAGAAAAGACTTGTAATAGCAGCAAGGGTTATATTCGCATAATATTGGAAAAATGAAGAAACACCACAAGATGAAGAGATAATTAAGAAGATACTAGGCTGTGCAGAAATTGATAGATTGACATTGAAAATTAAGCAGAAAGAAGACACAGAATACTATCAAACATGGAATCTATTTTACCAGTGGTTGGAAAAAAGGGGTGGAGATTAAGAATATAATCAGTATTGTTAAGCAAATTAAATACCCAGACAACATGATGTTTATTAAGCACTAACAAATGTAATTAATAAAAAGTCAATAAAATTTTACAAAACAAAAAAAAGAAAGAAAAGACTAGAATTAACGGTCTTCTAGTTTCTAGCCTAATGCTTTAACCATGACACCAAAGTTGCTCTCTATAAGGAACTAGCCATTCCTAAACCTTATATCTGCTTTAGCAAAATACAATTGATCTCTTCCCCTAATATACTATAATTTACTATAGCCCAACAAATAAACCTTACTGTGGCTTAAGGTGATGGTTGTTTAAAGCAACAAGCTCAGAGCTAGATTCCCACAACAGACTGAACGATGAACTATTCAGCCCTTTTGAGCTTTTTCTAGAGCATTTTGTGGAGCCTGCAGCCCACAAGATTGCCATCTTTCATTTTGTACTTTTGTACATGCACTTAAATCATACATATAGAACAGAATGCTCTGCCTGGCAGTAGAACAGATATGAACAGTTTTTGCAAAGGAGCTTGTTGGCTCATTCATATCAAAGAAGAAAGACAGCTGAGTAAGAGGAAAGTAGTTCCATTTATATCAACATTTAACTTTATTTTACAAAGGAAGTTGAGAAGCTATTCACATCCTGGCCCACTCAGAGGCCCAGGCAATGCCCTTCTCACTTCATCCTCAGCGTTAGTGCTTCCTGCATGAATTATCTCTGTTTTCCTGTTGGCAGGAACTGAATTCCAACTGGTACAAAGACTTGGGACAGGATATAAACAGGAAACGTCATCCAGATGACGCCACAGGCCTCTCAGCTCTGGGTGAGCAGGTTCCTGTGCTTTGCTCCGGTGTGCAACGCTTATGAGTGTCGACCTGGATGCTGAAATGTTAAGTCTGCAAGCAAATTTTTTTTTTTAAAAAAAAAGAAGAAGGTAGCAGTATAATGTGGATGAAGGAATTCATGAAATCATTTTCTCCAATATTCTGTGAGATTTGCATTTATCATTTGAAGAGGTGCAGATTATGGTTGTCTTGTTGTGTAGGTTGCCAATACATACTGTACTGAACACACCTACCAGGTCTTCCTATTTGAGTGGCACTAAGGAACCTTATTTGAAAGTATAGTATTCTTTGTCTGTGTTCATTTTTGGCATTCTGGGTACTGTAACATTAATTACAGAAGCAATTTACAGCGCTTTCACAATGCTTGCAAGTTCAGAGCAAACACCTTACCAGACTGGAGTCTGACGCCGTACAAAATAACTGTGCCTTTTCTTTTCTTTCTTTCTTTCTTTTTGCCTTTTTTCTTTCAAATGTAACTTAATAGAAACAAGGCAACAAAAGTTGGTGCTAAGTCTGCAATTTACCACTCTTGAGAGAAAGCCAGTTTCAACTCAGTGGTACTTATTTCTGAATAAGTACAGCTCATATTAGACTGTGTTTTTGTAGGTGACAGTTTAAAGATGGGCAACAATTATTTCTAAATCTACATTGTGTAATATCGTATTTCCTTATATTAGAAAAAGAAAAACAACAACTAGCAGGCCACCATCTGATCGTCTGAATATAACAGAACTGTCTTATTTTTAATTGTTTTGTTAATTTTACCTTCTGCTCTGATTCCATATATGAAAATAGAATCCAGATAATCAAACTCTCAGCCAAACAGGGACTTTATGCAATGTGAACCTTGTAATTTTTATACGCTTTATATCTTGTTCCAAACCACCCAGCATTTCCCCCCGAAGACATTATTAGGAATTTTACTGTCATGCATCTGTTGCAGTTTTAATTCCTTATGATTTAATCTTTTTAAACTAGAGTGAAACTACAGTTCACCATTTCTTATTCCTTTTTTATGTTGCCAATGTTAAAAGGGAAATTGTGTGATGAGTATGCCTGCTAAAAGTTTAATCTGAAAGTTTTCTTAATAAATTCAAACATTATTAATACTAGGAATAAAATTATATAGCAAAATACTCTTCTCTTCTACAGATGGCCTCTAACTGATGGGAGGGAAAATTAACAAGAGACTATGAACATTTAATCAACTGTAATAAAATGTTTGATTAAAACATTAGGTTACTTTTAAGCTTTTTTTTTTAGATTTCCTATCCTTCAAACCAACATCTGTGCAAGGATGATCAAGGTGATACTGCATAATATTGTGCTTGTACATCTCTTCTGCAGTTACACACACATTTTCCCTGCTAAAACCTGGACATGTGACATATTTGATAAATAGCAATTGCCCAGAGTAACATAGTACTCATTGCTGGAACTGCAACCAGTCAGGAGAACTTAACTTTTTCATCCCCTCCAATGATCTTGATCAATATGTATTTTCCAAAGCCATTATTTGAATTAGGAGGAAATCATCTTTGTATTTCTGTATGCACCTTAATGTTCAGGGATGCAGATATAAACTGTGGTATCCCAACATTGCCACATTCCCTTTATGAAATAGGAAAGGATGAAAGATTTCACAGAAAAGATTAGTCTCAGCATCTTAGTAACCTTTGGAAAGGTTCAAGTTTCTCAACATGAGGCCAGCTGTTTCCAGCTGAGAGAGCATATTTGCCCCAAGAGGAAGGATGGATGCTAAATCATGATTCACCGTGGTTTTTTGGAATATATATTTTTTTCATTTAGTCTGCTTCAGTACTTCAGAAAAATGAGAAGCAAAAGTAAGAAACCACAGACTCGTGGTAGGTCAAAAAGAACTCCTTCAACTTTGGAGAATATAAGAAGCTGCCCTATGCAAGTAGAGCTATTTCATTGATTCCCTCTGGTAGGAGGTTCTTAAGAATTCAGTCACAGGTTGTTTTTTTAGGCCTATCAAAAGATGCCAGGGATTAAACCCGGACCCCTAGTGAGTGTCCTTTCACTGAACTATGGATTTTTTTTTTATTTGTTTAATTACATTTATTAGTGCTTAATGAACATCGTGTTGTCTGGGTATTTAGTTTGCTTAACAATACATATTACATTCTTAATGTCCACCCCTTTTCCCCAGCCATTGATAAAATAGATTCCATGTTTGATAATATTCCGTATCTTCTTTCTGTTGAATTCTTAATGTCAATCTGTCCCTTTCGGCGCACTCTAGTATTTTTTAAATTATTTCTTCATCTCGTGGTGTTTCTTCATTTTTCCATGATTGCGCAAATACAATCCTCACTGCTGTCAAAACATGCAATATTAAATACATACTTTTCTTATCTAGTTTACCTGGTATCATTCCTAATAAAAACAATTCAGGTTTAAAATCTACATGCTTTCCTATCATCTTTTCCAGCAATTTCCTATCATCTTTTCCAGCCATTTGTGTATTTTCCCAATTTTTTTTCGCTTTACCATACATCCATCACATATGATAGTAGATTTATGAAGGATATGTATAGTTCCTTACGTCTTCTAGTCTGGCATTCATCATTTCCTATGCATACCCGCTACTGTCAATCATGGCAGCATGTCTCTCAGATTGGTTTGAAAGTCAGAACTCGAAATACAGTTAGTTCTCGACTTACAACATTTAGTGACTGTTCAAGGTTACAACAGCACTGAAAAAAGTGACTAATGACTGTTCTTTACACTTATGACCATTGTGGCATCCCCATGGTCATGTGATCAAAATTCAGATGCTTGGCAACTGTCTCATATTTATAACAGTTGCAGTGTCCCGGGGTCATGTGATCATCTTTTGTGACCTTCTGACAAGCAAAGCCAGATTCCCTTAACAACTGTGTGACTAACTGAACAACTGCAGTGATTCACTTAGCAACAACTGTGGCATGGAAAGTCATAAAGTGGGACAAAATTCACTTAACAAATATCTGGTTTAGCAACAGAAATTTTGGGCTCATTTGTGCTCATAAGTCAAGGACCATGTGTACTTGTTTCAAGCTGGGGCCCTCCAGATTTGTTGGGGTGCAAATTAAAGTAACTCAGTAAAGCAGCAAGGATTTTGGAAACCTAAATCCAACAGAACTGAAGGATATCAAGTTTGGGAATAAATAATTTATCTTATTTAAGTGTGTATGGAGTAGATGTATGAACCTGTAGTTCTCTTGGTGATACTGAAGGAACTTAGGAATTTTGCTTTAGTAACACCTAAAAGTTGGTGAATTCTCCACTCATTCAATATGTGGATTTAAAACACTGTAAAACATCTTGCCTTTTTCTCACAACAGGAAAGCAAGGAGCAACCAATTAGAAGCCAACCATCTCACCTCTGTTGCTGAACTGCATTTTGAACAACTTGTTAATCCCTTCTTTTATATATATATGCCTCCTAGCTTTCTCTCTCTTTGCTTCAAGGCATCTATGTATGCTTTTAATAAACCAATTAAATTCTGACATAAGTGCTTCAGGGGATGAAAGAAAAAATAACTCTCTCCAAGGCATTTGCAGGATGCAATTAATGATGTTGTAATCGACCTTAATGCATCACCCTTGAGAAGGCAGCACGAAAACTCACACATCAAGAGAAGTTCAGTTTTATTTGTTAACAAAAATGGCTATTCAGGGTCTAAAGCTTTAAATAAATCTGAAGGGTTAGTTAGGTAATTAGCAATGCTAGCCTAAAAATACAGGCAGTGATAGTTGAAGTATGCAAGCATATATTAATGTTAGTAGTACTGTATAATCCACTACAGGCCTCGTATCGTCTGTTTTAATTATTCAGAATGTAGAGATATAACAGTTTTAGTTATCTTCTGATTCTGCGGTCCCTTAGGATAGTTTAAAAACTTGGCCCATCCAGCAGATTCAGAACAATTTATGGACCTACTTGAATGTTCCAGTATTTTAAGTCTTGGGTTTACCAATATGGTTATTTACTATTTTCATGCCTCACAATTTCATACCTTTTTTTCTAGCCTTTGAGTTGCTTATGACTAGTTGTCTTTATAAATTGACTTCATAAAATGAATTGAATAAATGAAATGCCTTTCCAGGCCCTACTTTTTCCATGGCCAGTTGTATCTTTGAGTGCCATTTAATTTCCAGGAATACTCTGGATTGCCTGTCTGTCTGTCTGTCTGTCTGCTTATCTATTAGTTATCCACTGCAATGAAATTATTCATGTATGTACCTTCTAATAAGGTATTTGACTCCCGGCAACTGCCTGAATTAGGCCCTGTACTTTTCTTGGCAAGGTTTTTCAGAAGCGGATTGCCATTACTTCTTCCTGGACTGAGACAGAAGGACAGGCCTAAGGTCATCCAGCTGGCTTTATGCCTAAGGCAGGACTAGAATTCACTATCTCCCAGTGCCCTAACTATAACGCCAAACAGACTCTTTGGATAACTAGAAAGTGAAAATATTGGGGATGAAGAAATGCCATTACAGAGCTGCTGTAGGAGCCCAAACTTGCTCAGTGATGTTGAAAGAAACTAATTAGAAAGAATTGTCCAAGGATTCCCTCATCTTAAATGCAAGGATAACTCTTCAAGATGACGCTTGGTAGAGAAGACAATTTTAGGTAGATAGAATGAGACTTTCTTCCCAATATTAAGAAATGGATTCAGGATATGGGTTTATTACCTACTTTTGAAAAGTCTTTAAGTTCAGAAAATGAGAGGCTGAGGAGAGATGCTTCTACATGTTATAGATTTAATGATAAGCTAAAGATTTAATTGATCTTTTATAGATACTATGTCTTTTTATACTTTTTTATTTATTTCTTAATCACTATAATTTATATTGATGTTTTATTAGATAACCATAACTAGAGGGGGAGTTCAGCTGCTTATATATTTGCAGTTTAAATAAAGCATAAAATAAGCTACAGTTAAGGTACCAGGCTAGAAACCGGGAGGCTGTGAGTTCTAGTCCTGCCTTAGGCATAAAGTCAGCTGGGTGACCTTGGGCCAGTCCCTCTCTCTCAGCGTAGGAAGGAGGCAATGGCAAAATACTTCTGAAAGCATGCCAGGAAAAGGACCTGCAAGGACCTGTTCAGGCATTCACCAGGACTGAAAACTGACCTGAAGGCATAAAAAAACAACAACAATAAAGCACCAACTCACAGTTAAGCAATCACATTTAGCAGGTTGTGGGAGCCTTGCCCAAGCATTGTGTACTGAAGTGAAGGTGAACACTTCATCCTATTCCATTTTTAAAAATCTCTTGACTTCTGTCACACTCATTCATTCCCAGTTCCTTCTCGATAAAAAATATGTAATGTAGTCATAAAAGGAGATAAAAACATTTGTTTTGCTCTATTACAAGTATACACAATTTTTGACCTCCAATATAATCTTTATCATTCATATTTAATAATTGTAATAACATAGAATGACAGAATTGGAAGGGATCTTGGAGGTCTTCTAGTCCAACCCCTTGCACAAGCAGGAGACCCTATACCATTTCAGACAAATGGCTATCCAGTGTCTTTTTGAAAGCCTCCATGGAGGCTTTCAAAAAGA
>JANHFL010002946.1:55360-78005 GCA_032468155.1 Oxyrhabdium leporinum | reverse complement strand
CTCCCTCCTTCCTTTGTTCCTTCCTTCCTTCCTTCTTTGCTGTGAATTACCCCACAAGCAAAACTTAAGATGCCATACAAATGAAAAAGACTGCAGTTAAATAGAAAGAAACCTGAGAGCAGGCAGAATTCAAAACAATAGAGAGTAAAATATCAAAATTAATGCCAAAAAATAATGCAAATAGTACTTAAGCGAACTGCTGAAACAGCAGTAGAGTTAAAATAGCGGATCTCTCGGGTAACAGCATGCTAAGACTGGATAAGATGGCACCAATATAAAAAGGTCTGCTGAGTGTCAGTGGCAGGCCATCTTGGGAGCTGTCTTATAGCTGCTGCTGCCTTTTGCTATGAATCTCTCAAAAAGTGTTGCTTGGAAGATGCACTTGGCGTTTCTTCTACAAATGGCTGACCCGGACAAGTTGGGCAAAGAATGGGAAGAGATAGGAATTTGTTGTATTAACATTACAATAATTATTAACATAATTATTTGCATCTTTTTCTTGTTTTACAATTCTTCAGGATTGAGTCCGCTTAGAAATTCAGATAGATAGATCGATAGCTAGACAGACAGACAGACAGACAGACAGTCAGTCAGTCAGTATATTTTGGGCACCTCTTATTTATAGATTTAAATACTGCCAGGAACTCCACAAGACTTACATGGGATATCCCTTTATTTTATCTCCATAACAACAACTCCATAGGGTAGGTTGGACAGAGAGACAGTGACTGATCTGAAGTCACCCAGTGAATAGTTTGCTCCATCCATCCATTCATCCATCCATTCATGATGCCACCTGACTCCAACTGACTCTGGGTGGTTCACAACAATAAAAGTAACAAAACAAAATAAAATACAAACAATTAACCGGAATAAAAATAATTGTACAAACAAAAACAATTATAAAATAATTACAAAATCCAATCCAAAAACTAAAGTAAAATATTGAACATCACAAACAGAAGCGTTCCATTTAGGCTTGAGTTAAATAGCAAAGTTTTTAAAATTCTCCTGGAAGGTCATCAAGATGGGGTCATAAAGCTTTGGGGGGGGGGGGGAGACACCTTCCACATTTCTCTCGCATCAGAGAAAGTGCCTGTTCTTGTTTGAGGGTGCACTTGAGCCTGTTTCCATGATGAAGTTGGATTTCTTTCAGACCCAAGCTTACTGATTCTTTATCCATTAGGCCATGATTGAGGGGATGGTGGGTATCCCCCTCCTCCTCCTCCTGATCTTCAAATCCTTTTAATGAAATAAGCCTTTTACTTATTGCTAAGTGGCCCCAGGTAGGATTTACTCCTGAAAATATATGAGCTGAATAAAACCTAAAGTGCAAGTGTTTTCTGTCTCTCCCGTATCCTGCTGAGTAACCTCAGCTTCACATCCATACATGGGGAAGAAGTGCAGGAGAAATGCACTCGTCTCTCTGTCATACCTCTAGTTCACTTTGTAAATAATATTCTAGCTAAGACTGGTATGTAGGAAAATCTCCCAGCTGATTAATCGTTGCTCACTCTTCTGTCAGCACATCCTGCAAACAGAGCCACGTTCAGTGTTTAAAGTCTACCCGGGTTGCATAACAAGTTACTATTTAGAGGGGAACCATATGGCAACTCAGCATTCCTGAACTGAATTTGGTTAGATGAAGAAACAGGTGACCCGAGGAGTGGGTTTTTGTGTGTTGTGCTTTGCCTCTTAGGTCCTTTGCTTCTGCATTGTTTCAAGGATGCCTTATGTTTGCTTCATTATGGCTGCTGTATGTTGCAGACCCCAATTAAGGCTGCATCCAATTTTGAAAAGAAATCCTGATTCTGAGCAATGATAGCCGGAATGATTGACGGCAAGGAAGATTTCAACTCTCCGCCAAATAAAAGACCCACTTAAATAAAGGTTTCCCCTAAAAAGCTTATGAATAATTGGCAGGCCTACTTCCAGGACTGAGTGGGTGCCAGAAAACAGTGGCAAAATAATTGCTTTCTATGGGGAACATCCTGAGTCTAGACTTTAGTTTTCCTCTAAAAGGCCCTTGCTTGTTAGAAACCAAGAGGGACGAACTCTGATGATAGTACCTCAAAAATCAAAGGAGGAACTGTTGTGCCTTGACCAGAAGACTCATCCATATGCTGATGAATAGAAGTTGAAATAATAATAGGGTAGCCTTCTTGGAAGGAAAGACCCATGTACATAAGAATCAGGTATCTCCATTCTAATATCCATAAGAAAAGTAAGACAACAGAGGAAGCTTTTCTAGTCAAGCCAGCATAGCCAGAAACAGTAACAGTTCTTCAGGATCAACCTAAGCTTTGATCCTTTCAACAGAAAATAATAATCCACAAGTACTGAATATTGATTTAAATATTCAAATAAACATTTCATTAAATCATATTCAGATTAAACTAAATCATATAATTTATTATCATTTAAATCTTTACCCAGTATTATTGTGATTAAAAACATATGCAAGGCAAGCTGAAACAAGGATCATTGTGCAAAGAAAAGTGATGTCCTGTTGTAAAAGTACGATCCTCAGATAAATTGTACCGTCTTTCTCATCTTCCATTCCTAGACCTACAAACGAAGGAGCAAAGTGGAGTTGAGCAATCTGCCTCTTGTATTATTGTAGATTTAAGCCAGCAGCATTACGGTATTCAATGTAATTAGGAAACCCCATTTCAATTTCCCTTGCTTGGCCCTTCAGAAAGGCTTGGGGCACTGTGGAAAATTTCAGTGGCATCTCTCTCTCCTTTGCTTTGCTTTGAAATATGCCATGGCACAGACCAACTTTTAATTAGTTTTAATTTCAAATAAACTTCCTCCTTGAAGGTACCCTTTATTAAAGAAACAAACAACAGCAGTCAGCAAAAGAAGGTTTTAGTAAAAAACACAAAAGCAGACCAAAAAAAAAAAAAGATATAAACCCGGCTTGCAACAGTCTGGCCTGGCCTGGAGGAGGTGACTTTAGTCACTGTTACTCACTTCCTGAATGACTCACAAATGAAACCGCTAAGCTGTCTTTAGTAATAACTCTTGAGTTTAAAATTCATTCAGAAATTATCTCTCCCTTTGCAGCAAGGTAAATAATGGCTAAGAAAACACTTCTGAAAAATAAATCCATCCACCTATTCCTAAATAAGGGTTAAAAGAACAGGCATTTAACTCTGCATTCCTTTGCCAATTTCTGGATAGAGAAACCTGGGAGGAAGGGGGCCGGTGAAGGAAGAAATAAAAAGGATTTCAGGATAGAATGTTATCAAACATGTAGCAGTGTTTCTCAACCTCAATAATTTTAAGAAATGTGGACTTCAACTATCAGAATTCCCTCATCAGTGTGCTGGATGGAAAATTCTGGGAGTTGAAGTCCACACTATTTAAAGTTACAGCGATTGAAAAATGCTTATATACAGCTTAATGACACACATACTGGGCTAAATTTCTTAAAGCAAAAATTCTGAAAAAGTTTTCTCTCCCTGACTCTCACTCTCTGCCCATCTTTCCTGGTCTTATGTTTTCCACAGCATTTTTTTGAGGACAACTACATATTTACATGTGGCTAAAGTCTTGTGAGGTCAACACTGGAATATTAAGTTCAGCTTCTGCTATATTTTCTTATTGGCAGAAGCTGGTCCATTGTGAACTGCGTCATAGATCTGAAGTGGTTTGTTTTTAATAGTGAAATTTGGAGCTCGCTCATAAATCTCCAGAACTAGAGAACCGCACTAGGACTTGCATTTATATATCTTTTCACACAGAAATTTATTCCAATTCTCTCTAAGCTTTCTTGGTTTCTGCAGTCTAATTGCCTGGTTGACCTCCTGGAAGCTATTGGAAAATCTCCAATGGAACCTGATCTACTTTCTGTATGTTCCTACCATACATCTTCGATCTTACTTAAGTAGAATTCTAGAGACAAGTTTTCATAATGCATGTAGAGCTTCTCTGTTGATACATGAATGTTTGGAACCTGATTCTTTTTCCATGACAAGAGAATTGCTCTATCCTAGAAGGATGGGGTTTTCTTATGGCGAGATGAAATGGGGGGGGGGGGGAGGCAGACAGGTGATAAAATGTTGATTTCCCTTCCTTCCTTTCCCAAGGACAAATGGCAAGCTTTCATCTCTACTGTTGATCGCTACTTTCTACAAGTCTGGGGGCAACTGGCTGGTTTCCATATCATCACCTCCTGAAATTGCTACTTGGCATATAAGAGTTACCACACGGAGTTAGGTCAAACCTGAGATAAACACGCTCAGAGCTCTTTTTCAAAGGCAAGGGGTAAGATGGCATGTTAGTGCGGAGAGAAAAGGTGATAATTGATTCAGCACAGTTTGATACCTGATGGGATTCAGAAGAGGTGCCTGTGATTGCTTCCTTTATCTTGAAATTCAACAGGCCAAATCATGTGTCTGGCACAGAAATAACTGGTACCTTAAAGATACAAATTATTAGCTACTTGATCAGACCTACGGATCACATTTCTGAGAGAATGTATGTACACAAAATTTTCTGAAGACTCGAAGATGAGAAGAAAGAAAGGTGAGAGACAGAACTGATACAGAAATGGTCAACTAGGTGTGACACAGACATTCTTTCATTGGATAGCTGATTAACATATGCAATACAAGGGCAAGTAGCTGGTTTTGAGCCAGTCTGTAACACATAGTGCTAAATCTGCCATCATTCTTTCAGGTAATATTCTCCCCTCAGAAATGTGCTCCATATGTTTGGTCAAGAGGACTATCATCTTAGAACACTCATGCCAATATACAAATGGGTCCATCCTTAAAGTATCGCGTCTCTTTGTTGTTTTATTGCAAAAGAATAACTCAGCTAGCTGTCTCATAGTGTGGAAGTAATATTCATCTCTTCTGATAGATCCCATGTGTTCTAGCAGCAATCTTACGCATGAGGAGGTGAACTCTAGAGTTCATTTAACATTTTTGTTACATTTTATGTGGTTCTTACATTTTATGTAGTTCTTGCCCAAATAGGTTGGAATATTCCTTACTAACCTGCAAGGCTTTGATTTTGATTAGATCTTGGAGAATTCCAGGTTTAGCTTTCTGAAGAGAAAAAAATCTCAATTTTCAGGTAAATTGTTTTTGGTTTCCTAAAAAGACACTTGCATTCTGAAGGACAAGGGGCCTTAAAACACTAGAAAATATTACACAGTTTGGTATCAGTAGCCTTTTTCACTGGTGGATCAATAAAATTCATCTGGAATATTACTAATATAACAACTCCACATTTCACTTTATATCTATCCTCTTTAGAGCAGGAAACCTTCATGCATTGCTCATAGCTGGAGACAAGATATAGTAAATATTAGATTTTATATGTTCAAACATGTTGGAAGAGTTCCATTAGACCTCGCCAACCTGAGACCTCACCATTAGGCCTCACCTCTATCTTTGCTAAATGCAATTTGAAACTACTATGTATCAAAGGAGAATATTTGTAGCTCAGGGTTGAAGTGAGGGGTCCTTGGTGCTCTCGGAACTTGGTTATTTTTTTGCAGATGTTTCATTACCCAAACTAGGTGTTTGGGACTGATGAAGTTATCTAGTTTGGGTAATGAAACATCTGCAAGAAAATAACTAAGCTCAGAGATCACCTAGGACCCCTTACTACTATATATAAACACTAGCGAAGTCATCATTTTCAACAACATTTCTGACAGTTACATACTGAAGTTGCATTTTCAAAGTTATCCAGCTTCCCGGCTTGCTAATTTTTCTTAAAATCCAGATTGCAGCCTAATGAAGCACTTTGGAAACTGTGAAATCTCGCTTACTGTTTTTGAGCTGGTCTTAATTAAGGTAATATTCTGCAATGGGCTTTGAACTTCTATTTATTATAGACCTTTTCATTCATTACATGCTTAAAGTAAATGATAAATGAATCTTAAAAACAGTGCAGAAACTTTCAACAAGGGACTTAGTATAACAAATTAAATAAGCCATCTAAGTACCAAAAGGAAAAAACAACAACAGCACAGCATCTCAAGCCAAAGCATTTTGAATTTGTTTAAGTTAATTAATTCCATTTACAGAGCATGTTGTTGCTCGATGCAGATGTTGTACTTCTATGATGTACAACCACTGAAAGTTATTTGTGGAGATGGGTGGCTATAGGTATCAAATACATAAATATAATAGAATCTATGCCTGTGACCAATTTCTCTGTCCAGAAGATGTCACAGATGTCTGGCCAAACAAATGAAAAGCATTTTGTGTGCCATTGATACTACCTTAACATCTAAAGAAGGGTTTGAATTCATTGTATTCTGTAGAAGTGTTTTCCCAGGGTAGGGAACTGACAGCTCTTTACAAGCATGCTAGAATCTAGTTCTCATCAGCCATAATCATTGAGCGTACTGATGGAAAATGACGTTCAAAAGGATCCCGAGGGCCATATGTTCTCCAGGAGGCTAGTTTTCAGCAACAACATTGAGGAGATCAGGTAAGCAATGCTCAGGACATAAGCAGCTACCCCAAAATAGAATCACACAAAGGACATTTGGTGGCAACTAACAGAATTCTGCAACTTGGGACATTTTGTCTTCAATGGGCTTACTATATGTGTTTATTGAAAAATGCCAAAATGTCGGAGCAGAATTCCTTGCACCACTTCTTCTGATATGTCAACATATTCCTGCCAGGCACCCCCTACTTGTGGCTCCTGAAACCTAACAAATTTCGTCCCCCTCCCATTTCGCAGGAAATTAAGAGAGCTATATTTTGCTGCCACTAATACTGAGCAAATGGCCAGGAAATGCATTCCAAAATAGAGATGGAAATGGTAGAGAGACAGAGATAGAGATAGAGAGATAATCTGTATATTTCAATCTGCTGGCACCCAGAGACCATGCCCATGAAAAAATTATGAAAGTTGAAGTTCCTAATGTTTGGGGGACATCAAGATTGGGAAATCCTGTCATGAGTTAGGAGTCAGAATTCCATGCTGAAGATTCAGATCCTGCTTTTGCCTAATCCTGGTATATTCTTCTCTGTCTCATATCCTTTGAGGTACCAGTAAATAATAATAATAATTTCATATTACTGAGGAGTTATGATTTTAAAGATGATTTTGGTTCTAGTTTCTTTAGTAAAAAAAATAGGCCTTACTCTTAGTCTCAATTCAAATGGCTCTTGACTTTTGTCACAGATTAGGTGGATTAAGAGATCTGAGATAAATTATAAAGGGATTGTTTTCATTATCCATGTCTTTTGTTTGTTGTGGTTGGTCAGTCCTCATGATTGATGAAGCAACAAGGTGTTCTGATTAAAAAGCAAATTGTGTACCTACTCAACATAAAAATTTCTATTTATAATAAGCTTAAATGTAAATATTTGTTTGCATTAATTCTAACTAAAACACAATCAATTCGCTTGTAAAAGTTACTGATCAGAGTCTTTATTAAGGATGAAGGATCATTATATTTCTTTAGTGACAAAACAGCTACAATTATTTTTGAATCAGGGTCTAGACTTCACAACTCTAATCGTCTTTGGTCTTTGTCTTATGAACACTTCCTTCCTGAAATACTGCAGTATTCCTAAGAACATAAGAAAGTCAGATGAAAACCTATGAATTCCAGTATTTTTTTTTCCCTAAGAGAAGCAAATTAGATGGCTGGGAGAAACACAACACTACGTTTCCCATTTGTCTTACTAGCAATTAGAATTCAAATTCTAATCCTGATGCTAACATCTGGTCTTGGAATAGTTACGTTTGGGACATTCCTCTGTTTGAAAGCACCTTGTTTGAAGGGTTATACAAATGAAGCCCACTTTAAAAATCACCATTATCAATTGTTAGCACATGAAATGCAGATTTCTTCTGTTTCCCTTTGTCCAACCTATTTGAACATATGTGACTCTGTAAAGAGTTGAGGACGAGAAGAGGCTGTTGCTCCTACAACTTCATATTCACATCCCTTATCTGTTCTAGACAGATGAACATGCAGGGAAGGCCATAGATTTTCAGAGTTTGGTGGTGCTTAGTGGCAGTGGTTGCAGCAATGCTATTAATTACATATTCTAAAAAAAGTCTCCCAAAAAATGTAGAATTGAGAGCTTAAAAAATGTTCTATTGGATCAGACCAAAAACTCATATAGTCCAACATTCTATAGTAGCCAATAAGTTGCCTCTTGGATATTTATAGGATTGTATGCCTAAAGAGGAAAGGATTAGATCTCCTAAGAATCAAAATGGTAGATAGATTATGTTGAGGCAATCTGTAGCAAAAAAAAAAAAGAAGAAAGTTAAATCCACTTTAAGAGCTCTTACTTTATGAAGTTTTCATAAGAAGTTGGGATAGTTCCTTGTTTGTTTATTTAAATGTATAAGCTTTGAAGAAACAAGAGTCCCTGAAGGTTAGTTTGAAACGTGTGAGATGAAACATTATTTTTTCATAAAATACTTGGAAATTCTTTCATCTTCTATTCTTGTTTTTTTTGCTTGATTCCAATCTGTAGTCAACAATTGACAATTATGGCATTCTTAGCCATTCCTTTCCTTGCTTTTACCTCCACATCAGGTATTTTGGCTGCTTTCTTTACTGTCCTCATCTACCTTGCATCAGACTTGATAAATCCTGAAGGCTGCATTTTATGGCCTTCTCAGAAGGCTAGACATTAAAAGGTGGGGGGAAAGGGTTCATAGCTGGAATCTGCCCAGGATAGAACAGGTCTGTGTACACATTTCCAAATGGGAGATATATGCTTTGTGAACAGAGGCATCTGCTTTGATCCAAGTGTAACCCATGACTGTGGGTTGAACACAATGCTAGGCAAGATTGCAGTGTTCAGTGACAGCATATCATCCAGGCTTGGTAGAAGTCTTTTTTTTTTTTTTGAGTGGAGAGTAGGTTGGTTTTTCAAATCAAAGGGTGGATATTTCAGTTGTTTGCTTTAACATTACCACCAGTTCTTTAGAGGCTGAGATAAGAGATAGTCCCTATCTAATAAATAAAAGCAGGGCTGATGTTGGGTAAAGAGTC
Organism: Oxyrhabdium leporinum; assembly: GCA_032468155.1. Taxonomy (NCBI): domain Eukaryota; kingdom Metazoa; phylum Chordata; class Lepidosauria; order Squamata; family Cyclocoridae; genus Oxyrhabdium; species Oxyrhabdium leporinum. The sequence goes on along the minus strand of JANHFL010002946.1, from coordinate 69,004 downwards.
ATAAAGCTACCAGATTACTTTGCACTGGCCTTAAATGAGGCTTTTAGGCAACAAAAGAATGGAGGAGGAGCAAGGTCAGATCTGGATTCTTGGAAGAGGGTTCCAGAAGTGATAGCACTCAATGATACCTGTTGTAAAGGCCAGGTTGGGCTTGCAAAGTGTCACGACAACTTGTTATCGCTGGAAAGCTCATTCTTGCTTGACATGCTGGCTCAAGAGTGACACTAAGTTTCCCCTGTGCAACTTCTGACCAACAAAGCTTCTGACCGACACTAGGACTCTCTCACAGAACACAAATGCATTTAGCAACTGCATAACAGCTCCACTGTTGTCCATCCTGATGCTTCAGATGGGCAGGGCTTCAACTCCCAGAATCTCTGGATAAAGGGCAGGGGGCCTTAGAGATTATGTGTTCTTCTCCTACAACAAATCATAATGAACAGATACGTCTGGTAATTAATGAGAACAACAGCAGAATTTTATGATGGTCAGAGATCAGAAATCAGACAAAACAAATTTAACAAGAAAAAGAAAATCATAAAATAATCCTTATCACTAGTCAGGTCGTCCTTATCCTAGTCCATTAATGTTGATATGATGTATCCTAATTGCTAAAAAAACCCACAATATTTGTAATTAAATAAGTAATTTCAGAGTTTCTATCTGCTAAGATACATATAAAACTCATCTTTTTGGTTAGGGATTTCTTAAAATAGAGGCTGGAGTAGCTGAGAATGTGAATTAAATACAGGTAGTCTGTTTAGCAACTGCTTCAGACAGTGACCATTTGCAGTTATGGCAGTGCTGAGAAAGTAAGTAATCTTCACGTGTATGTACTTTGCAACATGCCTTTCTCTCAGTCATGTGTTCACCAATTATATTCAGTATGTGCTGTACTGTGTAAAATCTTACACTTGCAGTCCCGTGATTTTTATTTAGCAACTGCTTTGCTTAATGACCAAGTTGCTGGTCCCAATTGCAGTTGCTAAACGAGGACTACCTATACAGTGCTGTTGTTGCTCTAAGGACCTTTTCCTCTGGGGTAATGGTATTTTCATATTTTCATATTTTATTTGCTCTTCCAGATTGCTGAAGATGGGTATTGAAATGGGCTCTGGGATGACCCACTTAAGGTAAGTGAAAGTATAACTATTTCTCTGATGAGAGCCTTTGCATTTTTTTTGAATTGTCACACATTCTTCTCGGTTCAGGTTAGCAGTTCTTTTCTAATGGCTGCTTGGCCTTTTCTTGCCTTGAGGGTAATAAAAAGTCAAGCTGCCCAGTGATGGCACTCTACCATTTTGATTTAAACTAAATCTTAAAATTAATGAGCTTAGTAATCTTGAGCTAGAAGGAAAAAGTAAATAGTAGCTAGGGCTGTGATTCTGGGCAGCTTGGTCTCTTTCTAACCTTGGGGCTATGTTATGGACCTGCCGAGGAGTCAAGAAAAGAGCCAGTCTGTACTTTTTCAGAGTTCAAAGTTAACGCAGGGGCTCAGTTGTACACCATGTCATAATTGTGCAACTGCTCTGTTATGAAGCATTTGAGGGCAGCTGTGATGAAAAATCCTCTGAAAGGAACTTAAGAAAATGACGTCCATAAAGTCACAAAAAGGCCAACCTCAGCTTGAAAGCGACTTCACCTTAAAATTGACTGGGGAGTAAACATATATGTAGTAATTCTTCCCTTCTGTTTTACAGTACTGAAAATTAAAATTGGGTACCAATAAAGGAGAATACTTGTAGCTCGGGGTTGAAACGAGGGGTAGGATGCGAGCACTGATGATGTCACCTAGTTTGGGTAATGAAATGTCTGCAAGGAAACAACCAAGCTCAGAGAACACCAAGGATCCCTAAAATTTGGTAACTATCTTTAGGATTCCTTGGGGTCTGCATGCCTCGAAATTATGCATCTGCCTGTTTACAATCATTTTATATGAACAGAATAGAACATGAAAGCAATGGTGGTGCCTCCAAATGAATCAAAGTGGAAATATTGCTATCTGTCGATTCCTTTCTTCTCTTTTTGTCTGTTCCTCTCTTTGGCTCTGCTAATTCTGTTTTAGCATGTCATTTCTGCTAGCCGGGAGTTGCTGCTTCTTCATATCTCATTCTCATTTGCTTTCCCCTGATTGGACAAAACCAGCAACCACATGAAAAGAATTCTGAGAGACCTGGAAAATCCCATGATGTCGCAAGTCTGTTTAAAACTTCAGCTTTAGGGCAGATGACTTCAGAATTGCCCTCAGGCACAACAAGGCTACTGATAGAGTGGCTAGTAAACTAGACGAGATAATTGGATTGACTGGATGATACAAGACCAATCGAGGTTGCTTAATTTCCAAAGGGTGGGGGCAGCTATCTTTGAAACCTTCTTTCGTTGGGCATTCTATCAAACTCTGAGCAAGGCGTTTGCTTGTTCGTCTTACTTCCGTATCTTTGTTTGTTCACGCTCAGCAAAGCAAAGCATGCACACTTCCCTCTGTCAAACGTTGGGGGCCTTGACGATTTTGGCACGAGATCTGTAAACTGGAGAACCTGGGAGACATCACAGCAACTTGCAAGAATCCCGTCTTGCAAAGCAGGATTACCATGTAGGTGATAATAAGGGCTTTTGCTGGCTCCCAAACATTAGTCATGCCTTCTGCCTCCAAGCCGATAGCGAGAGAGGGAGTACATTTCAGGAGTGGAAGCAGATTGTTGGCTATTATGGGGGAAGTATTTTTATTTCGCATTGGCTTTTGCAAGATATGTGTTGTTTATACATTACATAAGCAACAAATTATATACATATACATACACACATACACACACACACATATATATAATACATTACATATTCTAGAACCAACAAGCACAACTAAATTTAAATTTTAACAGAGAAAAATGTAGCCATTAATGATGATATCCATAGCCAATGTCAAAATAAGTGAACAGTAAGTTCAGTTAGCAATTATATGAACAAGATTCAAAATAGCAATAGGAATAGCAATAGCACTTAGACTTATATACCGCTTTACAGTGCTTTAAAGCCCTCTCTAAGCGGTTTACAGAGTCAGCATATTTGCCCCCAACAATCTGGCTCCTCATTTTACCCACCTCGGAAGGATGGAAGGCTGAGTCAACCTTGAGCCTGGTGGGATTTCAGCTGCCAAATTGCAGGCAGCCGATAGTCAGCAGAAGTGGCCTGCAGCACTGCACTCTAACTATTGCACCACTGAGGTTCTTCTCACCAAGAAGAAAGGATCTTGTTAGTATCAAAAAAATATAATGTAAGAAGGGTGTGCAAACATTTGGGAAAGCAAAAGAAAGGCAGAAAGAAAGCAGATCTCTAAAATAAAAAGTCAGGCTTCACTCCTACACAAAAGCTGATCACTAAGACTTGCCATCCCCGCATTGATGGGAAGGGAAAGTAATGGGGTAGTGACCAATCGTGCAATGGCTAAAATTACTAAATGGAGCACCACTCTGATTCATAGCAACTTTGACTGAAATTTTTGAAATTGGCTTGAGAAACAGCCAGGGGCAGCATGAGAGAGAAGCAGATTAGGTTTGAGTATTAATCACTAAGAGCTGAACCTAACTAACTAGTTTTCATTTCTCAGTGGGGATGAAATATAGAGAAGGGCTTTCAAAATGATCTTATGTATGAGAAGGACAAGATGCTATAAAAATGATTCCAATAACCTGATCCAAAGTTGACGGTAGTTTGTCTGCCAGATGGCTAGTATTAAATGAGTTTGGGAGAGAAATCTGCTGCTCTTTACAACTACCTGTTGTAATTTTTTAAAAAGTATTTTTTTAAAAAAATGTTTTTAAATATGCAAATTATATACACTCACATAGTACTTATATTTCCACTTGATTGATTCTCAGTATGATGACTCATTTAATCTATTACTATTACTAGGTATTAATTTAAAATTCCTATTTGCACTTTTCAGGTATTTGGGAGACTATAATATGGAAACTGGTCCAGAAAATTCACTGATCACAAATACATCTCTCGACATGATCCATAGCTGTTCTTTGTTAGGTTCCCAGATGACTTACAAAACTGAGAGATGATATACTTACATTCTAAGAAAATAAAAATACCACTATTTTTCTACTCTCCAGCTGAATGTTGGACCTTAGAGAGCAGAGGTCTGCATGTACATATTTTCTAGCCTCCCAGATATTGATGTAAATGCCTGGAGTGGACTACTGCCTTACCTGGATTTGAGAAAAGGGACATATAAAGTTGGGTGTCAATTGTATATTTGCTGATTCTGACCTTCTTGCCATCTTCTATGAATAACTACTCCTGATCATTTGATAAAGATGTTAAATGGCATTACTATCACAATTTTAAACAGAATAATTGCAAATAACATTGTGTTCAAAATTGTCAATTAATGTGCAATTGGTAAGGCTAAGCACATTCTTATCTTGATATACTTTAGACTTCATATATATGCATATTTGAAGAAAGTCTCTTTCATTGCCTAGGGAAACTGCACTTTGGGGCAGAGGCAGGCTGCTCTTGCTGTAGCAAGAGGTTTGCTGGTCGCACGTGTGCATTCGCGTTGGGGCTTATGCGAAGCTAGAGGGAGGCAGCTGATGAAGAAAGCAGATCTGGTGAGTGCAGCAGGGGCGGCGTGGAGCGAACCTGAGCAGCTGGGGTGGCAGAAAGGTGAGTCATCTAGTGATAGCTTAGGGCAAGGGCGGGTGGGCAGGCCCAGGCAGAGCTCAGAGCAAGAGGTTTGCCCGAACTTCTGCATCCATGCAACACCCTTGCTTTGGGGGTATGTAAAAAGAATACCATGATGAATATGCTTATACTGTGAAAACACTACAGAGAAAGTAAACAGAGTAACTTAAACTATTTTGCTGGCAAGGGTAAAGATTCATATTTGATATTTTCTGAGAACCCATTTCATCAATCACATGTGGGGTAGCTGTGATATCAGTTCATTTTAGTGCCCTTGGAGCATGTCATCTTCCTTTGAAATCCGTTTTTTTGCAACAGCAACAAATCATTAATTTTGCCAAGAAAACCACAGGGATAAAAAATATACAATGATTGACGATGTAGTACCATATAATGGGCCTCTTGGGTTTCAAGGCATTTAACACAGAACTAAGGAAGAGTGGAGAATCTTTTGGAATACTAACGGGGTTTATGACATAACTAGATTAAACTCTTCAGGACGTCTAGTTGCTAATGTTCAAGGTAGGAAAAGGAAATCCAAATCTGCAAAGATAGAATTAAAGTAGGAACATGGAACATAGGAAGCATGAAAAAAAAACAACTCCACGCAGTGAAAGATGAAATGAATCAACTACATTAACATCTTAGGAGTCAATGGATTGAAATGGACTAGAATTGGACACTACTTAAGACATGACGATCAAAAAAGGAGCAGGAAGGTTATCACAAGAACCGTACTGGCTACAGTATAATCAATAACCAAATAATATCAGTTAGATTCTGTGGCTAATCTTTTAATATGAAAATTATTCAAGTTTATTTTCCCAGTGATACAGAAGAAGATAAAGTTGATGCTGACATGCTCATTCCAAGTTAAACTAAAGCAGAAAAAGAAAGCCAATTTCTGCAAAATGAACACATACTCGTCATTTTCAAGAAGAGCATCAGGAATCAATTTGAAATCCTGAACCTCAGTGATAGAAACTACAGGAACTATGGAATGAAATCAAATAAATTATTAAGGATGAATATGAAAAGTGACTTTGAAAAAGAAGCAACAAATTGGTTGTTAGAACAAACAGTGGGAATTGCCAAGAAGAGGAAATAAAGCAAAACCAAGAAAGAAAAAGTTTCAGAAACGATATTAACAATTTCAAAGAGCTGGTAGAAAAGATTATAATGAGAATTACAAAATCTGTAAAGACATCAAAGATGGAAACATATTTGGAAAAACAAGGAAAGTCTTCCAAAAATTCACTGAATTCTAAACTGGTATGCCAAAGGAAATCAATGGACAGATAGTAGTTGATTCCAAGAAGATAAAACAAAGGAGTATACTGAAATTTTGTACAATACAGATGTCAACATCCAAGATACCTTGAAGATATTATTTAGTCACAAGAACCTCCAGTACTACAGGATGAACTAGACAGCATTCCAGTTATTATCAAACCAGAAGGCTATAGGAATTGATGGAATATTACAGAAATATGGTAAGCAACTGTAATGGAATGTTTGGGTGACCTGGGGAGATGGGGGAAAGAGATACTGCTTAGAAAACAATGAAACAAGAGAGTTGGAATGGTCAGAGGAAGAAACTTTGGAAGGTTTAGCTCTAATTGTTCATGTGGTTAAAAGTGGTGTTTGTACCTTCAAACCGGCAAGATTCTGTTAATGTAGCCTTACAAAAAAGTACTTGGGAGGGCTTGCAGTAACAGAAGAAGAATCAGAAAAAGTTGTATAACAAAACTATGTTAGTAAATCTGGGCTATGACCCAGTAGTCAAGAAATGTACACACCGTACAATACCAAAGAAAGGAGACTTAACAGGATGTGCAAACTATCCTTATACCCAAAGATATAAGAGGCAGCTGGACTTTCTTGTTTTTCTTTGAAGATGTTTTGCTTCCCATACAAGAAGCTTCTTCAGCTCTGACTGGATGATGGGGAATGAAAAGATTTATATTCTTTGCGGACAGCTGGTCATTTGAATTGTTTTAGAGAGTCATTGACGCCACTTGGAGATTTATCTGTGCTCTCAGATTTATCTGAGTCGTGCAAATGGATGTGGAGCCTTCTTGGAACTGCTGAAAGGACAGTGTTATTAAAAGGAGATAGATGATGTTGTATCCCACCCCCTCTGTTGAGAGAAGGCTGTTCAATTTTGACATAGATGGCCAGTTTGTCCTTCCTTTCAAAACAGCAGTCCTCTCTGTCCCAAATGTGGACTTTGCTGTCTTCAAAAGAGGGGCCTTTGTCTTTTAAATACAGATATATTGCTGAATCTTGTCCTGATAGGTTTGTTTTCCTATGTTGTGCCATGTGTTTGTGAAGTGGTTGTTTTGTTTCCCCAATGTACAGATCTACGCATGTCTCACTGCATTGTACTATATATACCACATTGCTCGGTTTGTGTCTGGGTGTTTTATACTTGGGATGAAGAAGCTTCTGCCTTAGTGTGTTCTTGGGTTTAAAGTACATGTATGTCCTTCCATTTGCCACCATTCTTCCATTTCTCACCATCCAGTCAGAGCTGAAGAAGCTTCTTCGATCAGAAGCGAAACCTCTTCAAAGAAAAACAAGAAATTCCAGTTGCCTCTTGAAAAGGCACCTTTGGGACAATCATAATTTGGATGACTGAAAATCTCCATAGACATTTAAACTATCCTTATAATTCAAATATTATCCATATAACATCCCTAATTTCATAGTAGCGAAATAATAGCTAACACCATCCAATTAATATTATAGCCATAAATAGAAAGGAAAATGCCAGATGTTGAAGCTTTGACTAAGGAACATATAGGATTATTGCTGATGCACACTGAATAATTGAAAAAGTCAAAATGTGCTTCATGGATTATAAAAAAGTCTTCAGTTCATGTCAGGGATGGTTAAAGTAGTCAGAAAAGAGCCGCATACTCTCCCTTTATTTATTCAACCTATATATGGAATATATATTGGGGAAAACTGGATTGGAAGAAGATGAATGTGGTTGTAAAACTGGAGAAAGAATCATCAATAACCTGCACTCTGCTGATGAGATTACTCTGCTGATGAAAATGCAAGTGATCTCCAAGCTGTAGTAATGAAAGTCAAGGAACACACTGAAGAAATATGACCAAGATTAAATATATATAAAAAATAAAACTAATAACTATGTCTGCCATTGTCATTTGTTTTATTATTTGAAAGACTATGTTAAGTAGCGTATCAAAAACAATGTATCTGCTCTTGGGATTATGGAATAAAAAAATGGTGTCTGCCATTTACTTGTTTACATGGTGTTTATATGTTGAAACAGTTTTAACTTGTTTCATGGCAGACGGAGATTCTTTGAGAAAAAGAAATACCAATATTTTGGCTGTGTCTCTAAAAAATGTCTTTCTCAGAAATCATATTCTAGTTGGGTGATGCTGGTTAAAGATGAGCAGAGTCAAAATATAATAAAGCTTAAGAGGTACTAATTTTAAGGCTTGACTAAACTTTCTAATCAACCTACAGCAATCTGTCTTGAACCTTATGGCTAATAAGATAAAATTTAGTATTTAAAAACCTCTCCTTTAAATCTTTCGATGTGGAAGGTTACATGCAGAATCATAGTTCATGAATAGTTTCCAAGTTAAGTCTGTATCATTTTTTAAGGATACTGAGTTATATTTGATATTGATACATACTCCTAACTCATAATCCACCATTCTTCTAATGGGGAATTGAACATGTTTTCTGTGAAAAGTAGAGAATCCCAGCAGCCCTATGCTTTAGATTAGGGCTGTTGAACTCCCGCCCACGGGTTGGATGCATCACGCGCTGGCCATGCCCACACCCAGTTTAGCGAAGGGGAAAAAAGTCCCGATACGTCACGTGACGCCGCTGTGATGATGTGAATTTGCCATCCCTGCTTTAGATAAACACATAGCCAAAATCAAAAAGTTTCAAAACAGGTGAAAACTTTAAATATTTCCTCTTATGATGTTATTTTCATGAAGAAGTACCAGCGGGTATTGTCAAAAAGAAGCTGCATTACTTATTAAGTGATAGATATTACATTTACTATGCTTTATGGAATTCTTTGTTGAAATGACTGACTGTTCTTTTTGGAAGCAACTCAGTAAGAGACAGCATCTTCTTCCCAGATTTGGAAGCTAATTAAAACACCCAACACCCGCTGTTTAAGAGTTCCTATTTGTTTCCACATATGCTTTTTTTGGTGGCATGTTTGTACATAATGGAAATAGCACAAAAATGCTAGAAATCTCCAATGGATTTTGAAGCAAAGCAAATTAGAGCAACAAGTGCACTAATTGCCAATTTGCCTGGTACTTTAAAAATACAATGCCCTGAAGAACATCTTGGAGACATATGAGATACTGTAAAGAGGCAAAGACATAGGGGAACAAAATTCAGATGTTTTGCTCGAAAAAGGGCAAGATTTCCAGATGTGTTCAGATATCAAACATCAGCACTCCCAATTAGTATGGCCATCAACTCAGTGAAAATTCTGGGAGATGGAGGTCAAATAGTCCAAGCTGAAGAAATTGGGTTGCAAAGGATACACCATGGCATGGAAAATAAGCAGTTGCACTAACTCTTAATGAAAAGAGCTTGGATTTGAATAAAATATAAAAAGGAGCATAGATTAAGGAGGAGGCAAGCATATGACAAGAGAAAAAAAAGTGATATTTTGAAGGATGTAGAAGAACAGTGGAGCTAAAGGAATGAAACTTTTTGTCTAATTAAAATTTTAAAATCTTTTTCTCTTTTTTCTATTCTTGACCCATAGAAATACTGAGTATTTTTTTCATATACAGTTCATAATGTAAATTTAATCTCAAACTTGTAATATCTTTTCAAATAGAAGCGCTTTTACTAAACTGGAAACTTTAAAGCTGGAAGTTATTATTTTTTTTCAAGAATCTAATATGCTTTCATGAGACACATTTTTGATGGACCAAATATATATTAGTGGTAATTCAAAAATTCACTAAAGAATTAGCAACCTTGATTAATGAATCTCAAAACATGTTTGTAGAACAAGAAATAAACAATTCAGAAGGATATTTTTCACATTTTTAGATTTTTGTCAGCAGGGTTCTTGTAATCAAGTATTATGGCCTGGATAAAAATTATATGATCCATACATTTTGCTCATAGTCTGGAGGGATATTGGATAGTTACAGATGGAGTTTTTAATAAAACTTGGATCTTTTGCTCAGTTGTATATTGTTTCAGGTAAATAGAGTTCTCCCTCATGGGAAGTGTTACATGTTTATTTACTGTAATAAATTATTTACAACCTTATAATAATATTTGACTATCATTATTAAAAGTTTTAAGTGTAATAAAGCATATGTAGCAAGATTTCAAGGATATTAAAAATGTAATTAGATATCTATTGAAATTTAGCAATTTTATTGGATGCTTTTAAGGCATATTTTCCACATTGAATAACTAATTTTACTTCAAAGAAAAAAAAACAGGTAAGACATGATAAGTTTGAAAATCAACATAAGGAACTTTTGATGGATTATGTGACATATCCTAAGTTGCATTCGTGTAATATTTTCAGGTCACTTGCAATGAAAATCAATTTGTGTCACGGAATCATTATTTAAATAAATTAAGAAAGCTTATTTGGAATGAGAAGAAAAACCTGTGAATTGAGATTCCAGTCTGAAACTATGTCAACAAAGTAATATTATTCCTACAATAAAGAGCTCTGAGGAATATATATATGATAAACCATCAATTTTCCCATTTTTATACATGACTACAGAAATTAGATTCATGTTTTTAGATGATCATATTAAATATATTTTGGATAAAATAAATGTGATAAATGATCTGGATAATTGCTTTATGATTCAACTGCTGCATGCTTTTTCAAGAACTATTACAATTAAATCAATGAAAAAACTTCTCTTTCAGATGGCTTTCCAACCAATTATAAGATATTTATTGATACCCTCCATTCTGTTCTTGCAATTATATATTCATAATGATGCCCTTTTGAATAACATTTTACTTCTTTGTTTAATAATGTTTTCATAATTGTGATTTTGAATATTGGTAAAGACACTGTAGACTCTATTGTCAATTTCACCATTAAATGTAGACGATAAAAGTTTTAAATGTGATTTTGCATTTGAACTCCAAAATATATTGCCTTCAATCATTTATCCTGCATAATCTGGTCTAATAGAAGGCCTCAAGTCCTGATTAATATTAGATTTGTTGGAAGAATATCCATCTGGGTTCAGTTCGAAGTGGGGAGAAAGATACTGGAAACATGGAGACTGTTTGGAAAAATGGTTTAATGGTGAAACAGAACCACCAAGCACATGTGATTCTGGATAGTTGACGAGATGGATTGGAGAGTGAGTGCTATTTATACCCTGTCTTGGGCTTTGAGCTTGAGCTACCTATTCCTGTGGCAAGGACATGTATCCTAATTGGCTGCTGTAGGGGTCATGTGCAAATCCTAGGAGTTTGTCTGAGATAAGTTTGGTTGAACTGTGCTGGGTGATGTAATGTAGGGGCTTGGTTGTGCCATGTGGTGAGCTCTGCTGATAGATAATCCTATTATGTCCTGGAGGGTCATGTTTTTAATCCCATCACCCTGGAGCTGGGGTCTTTTGTTTTGTAGATAGGCTGGCCCAGTCTTAATGTGTACCAAATACCTGCTGGGGGCAGGTAGCTGCAGAGAGCTGCTTTGTCTTTAAAAACATGTTTCTCCTTTTCTCATCCAGGGAAATATAATAATCTGCCTTTTTAATATTTCCGAGAATATTTCATTCTTCTAGGAGAGGGGTGGTTGATAATTTTCTACAGAGGTAAATACCTGGACTCTGTCTTTCTTCATACCAAGCCACACCTGAAACTGGCAAAACACAACATACCACGCATCTTCCTGTGAAAGGCACATCCCTGTCATCTATTGCCTCACCAACTAAGTCCAATGGAGAATTCCCTGATTAAGAACTATTCCTGTCATAACATAAGGAGAACTATACTTGCTTAACTCAAAGAGCTACAGTACCGGGTCCAACATTTTGTTTAAATGCAGAAGGGACACTTGCAAGGAAAATCTACCTGCTCATCTCCCTTAAACTGTAATTCAAAACCTGTTGCCCTAACCAGGAGCTATTTAACCTTATCATCCATCAATTTGTATAATCCTCTTCAAAGTTGGCAGAAATTATGACATCCTGTTACAGTGTGGATCACCACAAATCAAAAAAGAAGCTGAAGAACTGGAAAAAGTACAGAAAGAGGCAAGCAAAATAATCAAGAGGACAGAAGCGTCCTTCTACAAGGAAGAATTATAAGCTTTAGGCCTTTTCTTTATTCAGTTTTTAAAAATGCAGAAACCAGCAGAAACAGCATGTACCTGTTAAATTGCTTTTGGCTCACACTGATGTGTACTAATAATTTATTCTATGTATAATTTTAAGCTCCCTTAATTTGCAGGAAAAGAAGCTGTTTTTGAAATATTTGGGGTGGCACCTTCCTTAATTATGAGTGGATAAGTCAGTGTGAAAATCCTTTCTTCGTTGTACAATTACCTCTCTAGTGGTTTGCACCTTGGTCCCAGACTTCATACGTTATTTAAAAAATTACCAAAGTACCTATATTTCATGCAAAACTTACACGCATTATTGTTGCTACCTCTGGCACTGGGAAGTTGGAATCTTTGCAACAAACTTGCAAACTCATTTGTTACTGCACAATGCCAAACCTACGTGTGTGTGTGTGTGTTTGTGTATCCACATACACACAAACGGGTATACATACTTCTGATGGAAAAAGACATAAATCAGCTGTTTTGTGGCTGTCTTTAGCGTGTGTTTTTTTTAACATGCAGACTGTTTAAATACAATTTCAGAAGAGTGTTATATTCACAGTCAATCTACAGTAAACTTTACGGTTGCCCAAATAAGATTATCCTGTTTTCCTGGCATCTTAAACCAACTTAGCAGAGAATAACAGAGTTGGAAGAGACCTTGGAGGTCTTCTAGTCCAACCCCCTGCTCAAGCAGGAAACCCTATACCATTTCAAATAAATGATTGTCCAATCTTTTCTTTAAAACCTCCAGTGATGGAGCACCCACAACTTCTGGAGGAAAATTGTTACCGTCATGAAATTTCTCCTTGATTAGTTTCCACCCGTTGCCTTCAACTACTTTGGATAATAGGTTTGACCCTCTCTTCTTTGTGACAGCCCCTTAGATATTGGAACACTGCAATCGTCAACTGCTATCTGTGCCATGTTTTTTCCATGGAGTGTAGGGGGAGAAGAAGGGGGACAGGACCCTAAAAGTAAAAGCAGGTACAGATCAAGCTAAAGTTACCAATAGCTGATATGTTCATTCCCGACTTCTAAAGTCAAGCTGAGCCTGCTGCTAAGTGGCAAAATATCCAGACTATATACAGGTTGAAATTGCTGCTGATTGCTGTCATTATTGGGGAAATGGTACTTTAACATCAGTATAGCTAACCAAGGTTTTAAGGCAATGTCATCTACAGGCCAAAGCCCTGAGAGAATAAAGATGATACCAGTGGATGTTTGTACCAACAGGAAGTCAAGTGGAGAAAAACCCTTGGACCCACTCATAAGAGTCCTGAAATGGCTTTTTATAGGGAGCCTTGTGTTGTAGGCAAAAAAAAGAGTGTTATTTAGGGGAATGGAAACCATGAGCGTTAACCTTAACAAAATGTAATAATACTCCTTTCCTTCTTAATGCAATTTTTAGATGTTTTTTGTTACTTATCCTATACTTAGTTTCCATCTAGTCACTTTACTCCAACAGCATCTCCCAATAAACCTAACCCTGTTGCATCTTCTTCCCTCCCTCCTCTCTTTTTTCTTTTTTTTCTTTCCTTGCTTCCTTCCCTTCCCTGATTTTAAGGGTTTTACTCCCCACTTTTCCTTCCTTCCTCTCTTCCTTCCTT
>JANHFL010002946.1:4344-16988 GCA_032468155.1 Oxyrhabdium leporinum | reverse complement strand
GTTGTACCCAGACGTCACACCGTGTAATGGAAGATTTTGTATAAAAAAATAAAATAAAAATTTATTTGGAAAAAAAACAACAACTAAAAAGGCAACTACAGCCACAGAGTCTAAGCCCCATCCCTTTTTATATGCATCATGGTACAGTTTTAAAATGGCAGGGCTCTGAATGATTGTGGTTGCCATGTGTATTTTTTTAACCTCCTGCAGATACTCCTAGAAGTAGTCTTTGGCTGTGTTTATGCCAATCAGCCAATCACATATTACATATATCATGTGAACTGAACTCAGTCCTTGCGAAAACTCAGAAAACTGGGTCGTTTAAATGAACCATGGTTAATTTAGCTATGGTGTTGCCTTGGAAATACAACCTTTATTTTTAGAGGATGTGGAAGTGATTCCGTTCCAGGGCAACAGTGACTTACAGTATTGATTTTATTCTATCTATACTTCACAGAGCACACGTTATTCTTTTTCATTCATTTTGTCTTCACATAAATATTGTGAAAGCAATGAGTCCATGCCATGGAATGAATTTTGTGACCGGAAGAAAATTTAAACGTTTGTCTTTGGGACCTAGTACAATGTTTTCATTGCTACCCTATGTTAGCGCTCAAAAGAATGAGGATGAAATGACTATTTACCATCCTTGGAAAGTGAAGTAAATTCTCCTTCTTATTAAAAATTACAGTACTTTGATCAGTCAGAGATAGCAGTTGTGCAAGTTTCCAGGATGGTGGACAAATTTTGTACTATTGCAATGACAATCGGATATTATTGCACTTGACCATATTCTAGGTACGGTTAGTCTCAGGTACAAATAGTTTCTTATGTAGATTTGTGCGCACTATATTCTTTTTGATCTTTTGACTTTTTCTGGTATATAACTATGTATTTACTTTGTACTGTGAACTAGGTTTCTTTTTCTTTTTAGTTTCTAGTCTGATGACTTAAACCATCGTTTCAAAGCAATGCTTTCAGACTACATTATATTGTATTATTACCATTTATCATGGTTCATCACATAGCCAGATGGTCAGACTGGATCTGGCATTTTTAATCATCTATCGCAGGGGTGTCAAACTCACGTCATCACAGCGCTGTCACGTGACGTATCAGGACTTTCCCCCCCTTCCCTAAACCAGGCGTGGGCGTGGCCAGCACGTGACAGCTCTGATCTATCCAGTCCTTCCCAAGGATCTGGGATTGGCAGGTGCGGATCTTTGATGGTATTAAAAGTATCATCACAGGATGTAAACTGTTCTGAGCAAAGATGCCTTTTGCAATTGACTGATGGTGGTTTTGTCAATTCCGATGGTGTTCAAGTGGTGCTTCGGTTGTTTTGGGTTTGCAGCCAAGGTGCCTATTACTGTTAGTATTACCTTTGCTTTCTTTTGCCACAATCATTCTCTAGTTGTAGGTCCTTGTGTTTTGTTATCTTCTCCAGTTCTTTCTCTTCTGCTGCCTCCAGGTGCTGCCACATCAGCTATCCAGACGTCTTTATCTTTCTCATGAACGGTTGTTAAGTCTGGGGAGTCATGTGACAGGTGCCTTGTGGTATGAATTCTAAAGTCCCAAAGCACTTTAGCTTCTTCATGTTCTATGACTTTCTCTATTTTTTTGGGTCCACAAGTTGTTTCTTGTAAACAAATGGTAATGCTTGCAAATGTATCATTATTAATATTATTTGTTTTTTTATCCTCATTTCTCTATGATAATCGTGTAGTTTGCTTGGCTGAGAGAAAGTGACGTGGCAAATGACATCCAGCAAACAAAAAACTCTCTGATTCAAAGTCCATCTCCAGCAGATAGGGAGAAATTACTTATATCCCCAGTAGCAATATATCAATGAGAGAGATGCACAAATCCTCACTTTCACAAGATATACACCAGCACTAAGAGAGGATGCATAGGTATCCAATTCTTTCATTGACCTGTGATGTCAGTTTTACAGGCTGGTGGCCAATAACTCCCACACCTGAACTTTGGCACTAATAGTTTATGAGAATTGGAACTCAAATTCATCTGGAGCAGCAGCAACAAGGCATGGAATTCAACACAATCTCTTGATAATTGTTTGCTATTAAAGAGGCTAATTCCAATTGATGGCTCAACACAGGACAGTCTTATCCTTGCAGCAAAGTTGATAGTTATCCCCTTGAGCAAGTGTAGCTGGTAGTGCATAATCGGAAGAGAAATGCACCTGTTGAAAATCTCTCTCTCCTGTAAGTCCCTTAAAAAGAATAGGCCCTGCCTTCTCGTCACTCAATCCCTGGAAAAAACAACGACATAGCAGAATAACCTTTCTCCCCTGCCACGTTTTGGTGTAAAACAAAAGCTCAAACTTCATAAATCCATCATGGTGGGATTTGATCTGTGAACCTTCTACCCACTCCATTATCAGCCATTCTCTCTGTTTATATTTGCTCAGTTCCTCATTGTAATGGAAAGTGTTGTCCCTAGCAGATCTAGGCCATACTGTGCTATTAGCTGATTAAAAATTAATTTGGGATGCTCGTTCATTTCCCTCTCTTCAGAGCTGGCCAAACAGCTACACCTGCACTCTGTTTGTGAACTTGACTTCTTATGGCCAGCTGTTAATGGATGAAGCCTTTCCTGGCTCCCTCCCCATCATCCTCCCCCAAACGTCTGTCGGTGCACAACTTATAGCCAAAGTTAAGCTTCTACCTGCACCTGCTCCCTATCTCACAGAGCTGGGAATAATGGCAGGGGGAAAATCTTTCAAATCTTCTTGTCACCAGCTCGTAGAGAGGAAATGTGTTCTGTGACTCATTGCTTCGTTTTACCGGGCTTATTTGGGAAACAAATGAAAGAAAAATTTCACAGTATTCCATTAAAAAAAGAGAGAGAGAGAGAAACAAACGCTTGTCCAGAGTTTGTCTTAGTTAAAAGCTGTTATCTTGAGGTGCTGCCCTTTTTTTTCCTTCTCATTATTTGGGTGTCCCCAGATCTAGGTTAGAGAATAACAACCAACACGATAAGCAAAAAATGTACTTTGTATTTCTGGGTTAAATCAACAGTAGGTAGGCTCTGTATACTCTTTGGTGGCAGACTAAAGTATGAAGGCCAGAGGTAGGTGACCTGAAGATATAACAACTTTTGTAACTTTTATAGGTGTGCAGCATAGGAATTCTAAGATACACAACTTTTCCTGTTTCAGGGGAGGAAAGGTGCGGGTGAGGAGAACTCCATATACAGTATGTCACAGAAGTGAGTACACCCCCTCACATTTTGTAAATATTTAAGTATATCTTTTCATGTGACAACACTGAAGAAATGACACTAGGCTACAAGGTAAAATAGTGAGTATACAGCTTGTATAACACTGTAAATGTCCTGTCCCCTCAAAATAACACAACACACAGCCATTAATGTCTAAACTGCTGCAACAAGAGTGAGTACACCCCTAAGTGATAATGTCCTACACCTTAGCCAGAGCTTGGCTTTATATAAGAAAATCAGTTTGGATTCCTGAATATATAGAATGGATGGGAAAATATACTTAAGGGTGTTTTTCTTCTCTTTCTCTAAAAAAAACCTCATTGGGTTGGCTTGAATAAGTAAATTTCCCATGAAGAAAAGACTGCCACTTTTATTTTCCTCTTCTTCTTCTTCCTTCAGCAGCTCCACTGAAATATAAACCTACTAGATCAGATGTTATTTTTTCTTGGTCCAGTTTGGACAGTAAGCAACATTTCATTTGCTAAGTTTCTACTTGCTTTCCCACCGATAAAAATCCAGGAGCCCAGCCAGCAGCTTAACACACGCAAGTTTCATATTTACACCCAAAAAGGACCACCCTGAATTTAAAATGAATGCCTCTCCAAAATATCTCAAAGAATTTTCCCATTTTAAACATTAAACATTTGGTCTAAGGGTGGAGGTGTGTGTGTGTGTGGGGGGGGGATTGTATTCTTTTCAAGTTAATTCTGTGGCACTCGTACTTGATTTTGTTAGATATGTTCCAAGCAGCTTTCTATAGTTAAGAGAACTGGAGAGAGGGAAGAAATCTTCTTTACAGCCTCAATTTTCCCCACCCATCTCTTTGGCCAATGGGAAGCAAGCTTTTTTCCAACACTCCCTTGAATTTTCTCTTCTTGGCTTCTGAGGGCAGATCTGCATTTCCAGCTGACTCCAACATGAACAAACCACCCATCATTTCTGAAGGGCAGGGAATTCTTACACTGTACTTAACCCATCTCCTTCCAGCAGCTAATGTAACCTCTGCCTGTGTTTTCTGGCTCTTCCCCCAAAGTAGTATTTTCTGTCATGTGCTGGCTCAGGGCACCTTATCCAGTTTGTGAGCTTTTATACAAATCCTTCCACTCCAACAGTGCTTGGGGTGGGAATACCATTTACCCTCCAGCTGTTCACGAGTGGGGTGGTGAAAAGCTGGATTGTCGGTTTTTTACAAATTTGATGTTGGGACAGTGAAAGGGTAGATCTAATTTTCTCTTTTTATTTTTAACCAGGCAAAATAGACCTAGGAGAAATAGTAAAACTGTGGTCCGTCCTTCCTTCCTTCCTTCCTTCCTTCCTTCCTTCCTTCCTTCCTTCCTTCCTTCCTTCCTTCCTTCCTTCCTTCCTTCCCTGGATAAGAACATCAAACCATCACTGTGGCCAAAGCAAAAGAAGGTTTTAAATCTTAATTTCTTCAGCCAGCTTCATTTCCAGCATGGGAAATGAAGGCTCGGGATGGAAGCATTTAAGCATGGGAGACTTGCAGAGCAGGTCCTTAGCCCTTAGCAGTTCATTACAAAAAAAGATACACTGGTCACATATCATATGTTTAGGATGGGAAATACAGGCATGGCCTTTGTATATAACCGATGTCGCCTTTGAATGATGGACAGTATGGGGCTCCCAAAGTGGCTTGGGAAGAAAGACCTTAGCAAGAAAAGTGCCTTTGGAAGCTGAGAGATTGTATGACATGTCCTGCAGCAACCAGAAATAAAGGGTTGGTGGCATGATGACAAGGAGAGAAAAAGGAAAGTATCAACAGCTTTTCTCAGACCAACATAAAGCAGTTCTGGGCCAAGGAGAACGTTGGCAAAAGACCAAGAGCATTTGAAGTAACAACAAACCATCTCCTGTGGTCTTTCTGAAAGATGTGGGGCTGAGATTTGTGGTACCTGCAGTTAAGGTGATAGGAAAGCTGAGCTTTGTTAACACTGACAAGATAATTTTTTGCAGAAGATCACACAAGGAGCTAATTGTATGGGTCCTCCTGATCTCCATAGGCTCTTCTTTCCCCCCACCCTGTTCCCAACAATCCTGCTGTGATCCAGCCCATTCAATCTCCATAACCTTTTCCTCATACAATTGACCTGCAAGAGACAACATGCTTTTTCCAGGGGCCATAAAATAGTATTGACAATTTTTTTTTAAAAAGAAAACATTATTTTTCTGTCCCATTCCCACAACTTAAGCACCTAATAACCAGATTTGTTGGATGTTGAGCAGTGTACAATTTAATTTATCAGCAATATACAATATTAGAAGCTACTTCATCACTTGGAGTATATGGTTTCAGAGAGATTGTTAACAAGAGGCATGACATAGCCACTTCTCACATTATCTTTGTTTCATTTTTTCAGTTGTACAATACGCCTGTAGAAGTGGCAAGATATATGTGCAACTGTCAAGTAAAAATGCGACAAAATGTATTTGTGAACATCTGGAACTTTTTAAAGTTTCTAGTGGGTGCATCATGGTGAAAACAAAGGTACCCAGGCTGCTGAGGTGTCAGGTGGGAATCCTGGTGAGCTTACTTCCAAAATTCATCTTACTTGGCCTGGATAGTCTCCTCAGGAATAGCAATAGCAATAGCACTTAGACTTATATACCGCTTCATAGTGCTTTTACAGTCCTCTCTAAGTGGTTTACAGAGTCAGCATATTGTCCCCAAAAGTCTTTTAGGAAGGCTAAGTCAACCTTGAGCCTGGCGAGATTCAATCTGCCAAATTGCAGGCAGCTGGCAGTCAGCAGAAGTAGCCTGCAGTACTGCATTCTAACCACTGCTCCACCTTTTCCCAGAGTTAGAATTCAAAGGAACTGGAGTTGGTGACCACCATGTGTATTTCACCAATGAAATACACATGGTGAAGCAAGGACCTGACAAAGGCAGAATGAAGGGAAGACCCACCAAATGGAGCATTGAGAGCCTTGCCAATCCAAATGGTAGCTATTCCTACTCTTCATCTTTTGGGGTTAACTTTTTATGTGGAGGAAAGAAAAAAAATGGAAAAGCCGGTCAGTCACTGTTGAGGAAATAGCAAAATAATTCCTTTATTTAATGATGAATGTCTGGGGATGGAACCACAGAAGTGGGGGGAAAGATAGAGTTCCTGCCAACAGAAAGCTACCCTGCTTTGCAAGGGAAATATGGCAAACCTATAATCTGTGTTTGTTCTTGAGTGGAAACTAAGCTGGATAACTTTCAGAGTTAATCAGGCCATTGGGTTCCAAACGGCCTACAGTGTAGTGAGGACAGACCAGAACGGTACTAGCCATCTTAGATATAGAAGGTCTCAAAGTATAGTTGAGATGGACTTTCAGTCTAATCGTTGACAAAACAGTCCTTCTGTTTATCTTGGAGGACACACTTGCCCAAATAACTGAGAAATCTAAAATCCTCTTGGTGAAAATCCAACAGATGGGGGAAAAGACCATTCTTTCTCCTTCCTTCTGGGAGGGAAAAGAGAAGATCGTTTATATTATCTCCACAGTTGGTATAAGGTCCTTCCCAAGGCTATCTGACTATTCCCTGATGGAGGCTGAATGATGGACTAGATGGACTGTTGGAATGAATGAACAGAACAATACTACCTTCTTTATCTCCCTCCCTCCCCATCTCAATCTTTCTCTCATAAGTCAGTGGGAAGACAGCCAGTAGAAGTTTGGCTCAGATTTTCAAATTGTGATGTTTGGAAGTAGTACATTCTGACTAGCCATTTCATAATTGCACAAATCCCCATGTTCACAAAAGGAACTCCAGGAAAAAAATCATGATTCCTTACACCCACCCAGCCACCCCCAGTGAGTTGGCTTCTGATGACCTGATTAAGTAACTCTCAAATCACTGATTTAATATTTGTCCCATTAAAGTCCTGGGGAGAGAATTCCAGCCAAACATTTAGACCTCCCTTGCAAAAGGGAGACTAGTGTAACTCAAGCTTGTATACCTGATTGGTTGCACTCTGCAGAGTAGGAGAATTGGAGCTGCAGAAAGCCCACCAACAGAGAATCATAAATTATTCATCAGCAGCCATTTTAGGTACACAAGTTACAATTGGAGTAATGCATTTCATTAAGCAAATATGTAAGTTCACTTCAAACTGCAGTCAACTAATGACACATATATATTTCTCAGTGAAATAGCAGTGGCCTTGGTGGTCTGTGGTTGACGCAAAGCACAAAAATTTTTCACTCTTCAAGAAGCCACACTGTCTAGTTAAGTGAACTGTAGAAGAAGCTAATGTCAGTCTTACTGGTCAGGAAACCTGGTCAGATAAAGTAATGCTGCTTTATTGTAAAGCTACATTAATAGAACGTTGCAAGTCTAAAAGCACAGTTCTCTCACTCTCACCTTTACAGTCTGAGAACTTAAGGGGAGGCCCTTCTGAAACTCTTGCTCTGCCCACTATGCAAATGTTGGCTGTGCTAACCTCTTATCCTATTGTTCTCTCAGCATCATCTCTTCATCCTGTCTCTCAAAGTCATTCCCACCTATAATTACAGTTAATAAAAAGAGTATACAATTTGCTTGTCCTCTCAGAAAATTACCACTTTGATACAGAAGGAAGTTCAATCAATATCAAGAAATAGAGGGAAATTAAGGAAAATTGTTCCTTGTTAAGGAAAATTTACTGCTAAGGTAAGACTGCTCCAGAATAATCACAGAGCAGTTCTAATAAAGGCAAATAAAGTTATAATGAATAATAGACCAGTCAGCAAATGAAATTTCCATACAACTGTTTAAGTTGCCAAAGAAGAGACAATTGGAAGGCTAATAGTTGTACATCAACAACTGGAAATAGCTGTATAACAATAAATATGAAACAGGATTATATTTCCTAGAAACTAGAAAAAACTGGTAAATATCTCTGTGCCAAAGAATGGAAAAGCAAGAGAATACTGTGTGCAAGTTATCAATTTATCCATGCAGTGCTTGTCTTCTGCAAAGTTTTGCTTCAGATCTTTCACAGAAGAATAAATGAACAAGCAGTATTTATTAATGGCAGAAGAACGAGATCAGAAAGCTAACTTAAGAGAACATGTTAAGAAGGGTAATTCAAGAAGAATTACCTTTGTTTTCTTGACTATAAGAAGGGCTTTTATTCTGTGGATCACAACAGAATGTGGAATTCATTACAATTAATAGTTTTGCCAAAATACCTGATTATTCTTCTTCTGAAGAATATTTTCAATAATCAAGAATTATTATAAAAACTGGCTTTGAAGAAATAGAGAAATTTAAAAAAGAAAAGGGAGTGAAGCAAGGATACACATTGTTAGTGGGAAAAAGAACTGAAGATAGAAATATTAATCATTTCAGAGAGGCAGATACTGTATCATTAGTTAAATGAAAGTAAATGCGACTTAGAAGAGGTTGTTTTGAAAGTAAAAAGTGGAAGTGAAAATTCTGTTTTCATTTTAAATAGTTAAAAGATATTGTTGACCAATACACTTGCCAAGCTTACAGTGCACAACAAAGAAGTTAAGATGGTACATCATTTTGTTTCTTAGGTTCAAGAATAGATAGATGAACCACATGCTGGAAAAATAAAGAGAACTGGGCAGCTTGCAATGTTAAATGTTATCTAGTAATGAAATGTCTGTAAGAAAACAACCAAGCTCAGAGATCACCGAGGAGACTACAGTTCAAACTTCATTCAGCAAGAGGCTAAGGTGTGATGGTGAAGACTGACCCTCTAGACTGCATAGAGGGAAAGTTCTCAAAGGACTGAGCCCTCAGCTGGAGGATGTGGTGGGGGAGAGAGTGGGGGAGAGAGGTGGCATGAGGCCCAGATTGGATAAAATGGTCATTTTGGATAGGGGATTTTAGGAGGATAAATGTGGGACTAGTTAGAAAAGCTACCAAATAGCCAGGTCATCACATAGTGATGAGATACTATAGCTGGGTAAAGGGAGGTAGCCCAGGCTTGGCAGAAGCCAGAGGCTGCAGGAAACTGAGGAATAGTGACAGGGAAATGACGTAATTGGGGTTGGCCATTTCAGAGGAAGAGGGACAAGCAATTTACTGCCCCACTTCTTGTCCTGATGCCTCATTCTGTGGTGATAGATGCTGAATTGTTAGCATCCTTGGCCTCAGACTGAACTGCTCAACACCAGTTCTGTCTGCTCTTCTACATGATCTAACTGGTGTATTGAGGGGAGGAGGCAGATCTGGAATATATTATTGAGACCTGCCTGGGTATGGAAGAGTTTCCTTGTCAACAATTTGTCCAACTAAGATTTAGGTGCTGCAGTGACTCTGAGGCTAAAGAGGTGGCTGGTCTTCCAGGAAACTTGAGTAGTAACTAAATAACCCTGCAGTGCAAGTAAGTCTTTGCATTTGAAGCTGGGTATTAGATCAAGCCCACAGTGGCTCTGGTGTTCTGGAAAATGTAAAATGAAAAACAAAAAAACAAGAGTATAGGACTAAAGATTCAGGGGGAGAGGAGCTGAGTTTTTTGAAAGAAAAGTCTAAAGTGCACCCCACCACCACTCAACCTGATGATAAATCTTGATAGGTAAAATTACAAGTTCACACCTTAACCACTCCCAAATAGGGTTGGCAAAGATTCCTGTCTGAAACCCTAGGGAGATGTGGCTAATCAGGAAACATAGGTCAACAGTATGCTTTGCTACAAATCTGCTTCCTATTATTTATATTACATCTTAAGTGGATTGTGTCTCACTTACAAAATTTGGGCAATCTTTCTTAATCAAGCAGCACATCCCTTCACAGGCAGTCACTGAGAAGCAGCGTAGTAGCTGGGATCGGAGGCAAAAGTGAGCGGGAATTCCCAACACTGCCCAATGGGTCCACTGATATTCTGGAATAAGCTCCTAGCATCCCAATCGAAGAATTTGATCTGTTATTTGCAAATCACTTTGTAGTGTGTTACTCACACCTGCCAATACCTGAATCATGGCAAATGACCAAATGGACGGACAGCCAAGAAAGTGCACAAAACCAAATTATAAATTACCCTTTTTATTGAATATCAATAAATTGTATATAATTATATATAAAAAGTATTTTTCTAAATTCAGTATAAAATCATGGCACAAAAATATATAAATACCAGTGTACCTTTCAAATGTAAACATACCCTTTTTTTTTTTCATCTTTTGTTGTTGTTGATGTGGAAACAATGTACAAAAGAAATGCATTCAGGAGGCACCTGTCAATAACCTTAAGTAGCTCTTTTGGCACACACCTGTCAATGGGGCAGCCTTCCCTGGCCAGGCGGCTATTGAATCGCCTGACAAGTGCCTGCTATTAGTCACAGTTCTTTTGAAAAAAAGCAGTTGTTAAAAGAAGTCGTATTAACAGGTGCTTGAGTGCATAGCTGCTCTTGTAAACAGGAGCCTTGCTTTGAATGGCTACCCAATGCCTTCTGCAGACATAAGTCTTTGAAGTATTGCGAATTCTCCTTCTGCTGACCCAGAACTAATGAAATACTGTATCCCTGCATAGCTGCACTAAGGAGGATGCAGACACAATATGAGGAAGAGTTTGAGATGGTGGGGAAGCGTTAACACTTAGCTTTCTGCCCTTTGTTTAGACTGAGGCATATCAATTCAGGGTCATGAGTTGCTGTGAATCTATTATTCTAGTCATCTTTTTAAGGGTAAAAAAAAACGAAAGACTGATCTTTCAGGCAAGGTAGGCACGAGACGCGGAATATTTTTCCCATTTGTAAAACATTAGTGAATGCTATTAACTCAGATGGCTTTGAAGAAGCTGGAAAAAATTCTGAGGGGGAAGGACTCCGTGGCTGTTAGGTATGAAAGCTGGCATGATTAGTGGCAGTAAACTTTTGAGTACCAGATGCAGGGGTCAGGCGAAACATTATCCCTATAATCTGCCTACAAATCTCCGAAGAAGAAAGTATCTGATCCCAGCTGAGGAGCAGCTCAACAAGACGTTTTTAGTTTTTGGAGAAGCTGTTCCCATATTGGTACCCTGCAGAGTGTGGGCTCTAACATACTGAATTTCCTGACAAAGACTTCCATATTTCTAAAAATTCTGGGGACCTTTATCCAACCCATCTGGAGAGCACCAGGTTTTAGAAGCTCATTTTAAAATATAATCTCATGTTGTTGGGCAACCCATCATTTCTTATGAAGCAATGATCAGGCATGGACTTGAATCAAGAAGCATTTTGCTTGCCACCGCAAGGGCCAGGGAATGGAATACAAAGGCAAATCAGGTTTGAAAAATTCTCTTGAAGACAAAGAGTGAAAGAAGCATTGTGTATGATGCTTTAAGGCCTGAAGCAGCTGGAAACAACCAGATTTCAATATAAGCTGTTTGCGGCAGCTCAGCAGAACTATTTTCCTAGGGACACTAGTTACAATACATGGCTTTGCACACAGGGGTCCATGGTATTCAACGGGTTCCAATGCAGCCTGTTTCTTCATGTTTGTGGAGAAGTGACATGCGAGAGAAAGTCCGGGAGCAAGTTTTACACTGATACTTCTTAACATCTGAATGGGTCTGCAGATGAGCACGGAGATTGGAGCGGTCAGCAAAGGCCCGGCTACAGTGTGTGCAGGAAAATGGCTTTTCCCCTAGAAAGATAAAAGGAGAAAAAGGATCATTAGCCTGAATCTTGACAAAACATGTGATAGAAGTCAAAAATCACCTCCTGACCTCCTTTGTATCACATTCCCAATCTTTCACTACTTATAGTAAGACAGACATGTTTATGGAAATCCAAGATTCATCCCAGTTTTAAGCAGATCTCTAGAACACAATTCATAGTTTGGAAATAAATTCTGCTTGAACCACTAGATATATAAATGGTTTTGTATTCAAGACATTAGCCCAGGTATAAATCAAGTAGATGCTGGATTCCAAATTAAAGGGTTAAAAACCAGGTCTCCTAGGCTTGGTTCAAAGGACAAAGAGCAGGGCCTGAATTTTGAGGCTGTATTGTGCTTATCAAGGGCATCCTTAAAAAGCTAAGGAAAGCAGTTCTTGGGTGGGACACCACCAAGTAATTCCTACACTAGGTTGTGGGTTAACCCCTGCCCCTTCTCCAATTCTTTCCAAAATAATATGTCCAAGTTATCAACAAAGCTGATACAACAAAGTCCAAGGTATCAACAAAAATCCACCTGGAATCAGGAAGATTTTAGTTTTATTCTAATGGAGATTGGATCACTTGAGCACGCGAGATTCTATGCATATTTATCTGAAGAATAACATTCTTGGATACCAGAGGTGCTTATTTTAAGAATACCTGCACTGCACTGGTCTACATATGTTAAGAGCTCATAGCATGGTACAAAATGCCCTCTTCTGCCAAGTTGGTGCAGCAAAAGCTGGAACATTAATTGTATCCCCCATTCCAATAGAACTATATCCCTCCCAGGTTTTCCTTCCC
>JANHFL010002944.1:127229-140064 GCA_032468155.1 Oxyrhabdium leporinum | reverse complement strand
AAATATTGGAACAAGTGCTATTTTATTGTGCTATTTTATTGTGAGTTGGACTAGGGAGAAATTTCCTAAGGGTGAGATCAATCAAGTTGGCCACGCCCACCAAGCCACACGCCCACCAAGCCACGCCCACCAAGCCACACCCACAGAACCAGTAGTAAAAAAAATTAGATTCCACCCCTGCACTCCACTAACAGTTTATCATATTGAACTTATATTTGCATCTTATAACGATGTAGTTTCCACTCCCTTCTCCAACCCCCATTCATATATATATATATATATATATATATATGTATATGCGCATCAATTTACTTTACTTAAAGATTGTTTGGAGAATGTTTCTGGTGATGCATGAGAACCACTGCTTGTGAGGGAATTATGGCTGCAAACGAGGTCCGGACTGCCAAAACTTTCTATGGAAGAAACTGAGATTTGGAGATTGCCCATATGTACCTTTTTCATTGCTCCTTTAAGCTTGAAAAACCTTGGAAATCACAAGTCTACTAGTTGCTGTGTGGAATTTTCTTCAATCCATTTTAAAAAGAGCATCACATTTTTCCAGCTTTGTAAGATCTTTATTGTTCATAATTTCTTTTAAATACAGCAAGGAGGTGATTTCAGGAATTGTTTCTGTAAAACTTTTATAAATACTAAGGCTTTGTGAAATCAAGTTAGACTTTGAAGTTAATTAGTAAGAGCTCTTGTGTGGGAAAATCTGTCTTATTTACATATGACTTGCACAACAGTTGATAGTAGAATACAAGATGGCTACTTTAAAGAAAATGTTTGATTCATGGCCTGTGAAATGCTTGGACTTTTTCACTCTTTATTGGAACCAAAAGTTATAGCAAGATGAACAAAATCCTTCTGGAGATAAACTGAAATGATTTCTAAGGTGGATTTAGCAATTACAGTTTAAAGAAATAGAAATACTGGATTTATAAATGCTACCCTTTTAAACTGAAATATAAGAGATTTACTGGAGTTATTTCATGAAATTAATAATGGACTTGAAAGATGATAAGAACTTTGAGAGAAGAGGGAAAGTTATTTAAAGAAAACAGGAGTTAGAATTTTATTTATGGAACTTAAGGATTTTTGGGGGAAGAAGGAAAATACATAAATTTTGCTAGCATTTTCCCACCCCTGTGAAGTCTTTCTGAGTCTTCTGGAAGAGAGGGAAAAATGCTGATGGATGCCAGTGTCTGAGTTAACATTTTCCCTCCCTCCAAGGACTTTCTGAGAAAAATTGGTCTTCCCTTGAGTTTTCTTCAGGTTTGAGGTCTGTTCCTCGAGTGCGAGGGAGAATTACTGTATTGCCTTTCTGGGGAAACTAGCAGAGAAAATGTAAATGTAAATTACTGATCACAGTAATAAATGCAAACAGATTGCCAATCACTCAAAATCCATTCATATAAGGGTGGCAGGACTGTTCTGAGACCATCATGCCTATGAATGTTACATGAAGACTGTTCAATTCTGTCAGCACAGTTCAAAAGAGACAAGAGATATCGGTAAATTGGAGCAAGTTCAGAGGAAGGCCAACAAAATGATGAAGAATCTGAGGAGTATCTTCTTTGAGGATTAGTCTTCAAATATCTGAAAGTTGTCAAATATTTGAAAGTTAGAAGAGAGAAAGTGGACTTATATCTGCTGTTCTAGAATCAATAAGTTAAAACAGGTTGAGAACCAGTGGGTTAAAACAATAAGGAAGGAGGCTTAGATTAGACATTAGGAGGAACTTGCTGACTATATGAACTGCCAGCCAATGGAAATGTGGCTACTCTTTGTTAGAGGTCTTCTAAAAGAAACTGGGTGGTCATCCTTCAGATAATCTCTAGTGAATCCTGCACTGAGCAGGCAGTTGGACTAATTTACATTTATGATCAGTTTCAACTTTACGATTCTATTAAATGTAATTGTAGTGTCTAGCAGAGATCGTATTAATGTCTTTCACAATTCTTTTAGGCTATTTGGCTTTGATGTTCAAGGCAGAGATTGTGGAGAAGATGCCGCTCAATGGATTACAGCCTACCTAAAGTCAGAATCATACCGCTTGGTTTGTTTTGAACCAAATATGGTTCCAAGGAAGTCAAAAGATTTAATGGAACCTTTTCGTCCCACTGATAAGGTGAGCTTTGGGCTTGCAATTGTCAGTGGTGCATGTTACAGTATAAGTGGATCTGTTTTTCAACCGATATTCTTTTTTATTATGTACCCCAAAACAATTTGAGTGTATTTAACTGTGTATTTATTAGTCATATTCATTTATTTATGGATATGCAAACACAGCTAATCTCCAAACTATACAGAATTGGACCTACAGTAGTTAGTATTGGTGAAAGATCACCAGGCAGAACCAGGGCAACAGGGAGGATTGCGAAGTCAAAAACATCCTGTAAGAAGGTGATACTAGACTATTTCCATAATACTGCCAAGAAAAAGGCAGTCGATTTTCACTTAAAGATGTCATTCTTTTTCTTCTGAATAGGAATGGTGATTGATACTAAAAGACAAATATAATGGAAAAATGTTTTTAAAAAGTACCATTGTATGGGAGATCCCTTTGCAAGGAGAGCAGCCTTCGTAATCAGTTTCCAAGTAATGGCTGGCTGGGTTCTTTGTTGTAAAACCTGAATAGATTTGATTATCATGTGACAAATCTACTTTTTCTTCAGCAAATGGCTGTGGTCAGATATTTTAACACATTATTTAATGAGGCTACCAGATATCACAAATAGTCCTTGGTTAGTCATGGCAATTGGGATTGGAATTACCATTGCTAAACCACAATGTTTATATTAAGTGATGGGAGTTCCGATTGTCGTTAAGCAAGGACCTCACATGACAGCAACATCTGACTTCCTGCTGGCTTCCCCATTTGATTTTGCTTATGGGAAGCTGGCAAGGAACATTGGAAATTGGAATCATGTGACCATGGCTCACTGCGACATAATGTTGAGCCACATGCCAAATGCCTGGACCATAGAGATGCTGCAGTAGCAGGAACTCCAAAGACTGATCTTAACTACCATTTGTTCAAAGCTGTCATAACCTTGAATGATTGTTGAACAAGTGGTTGTTAAACAAGGACCTCTCCTCCCCATACAGACAGTTATTTTGTGGCTGCTTCCTTTTGTGCTACAGACTGACTATCTCTTTGTATTTTGTGTAAACGTTTTGACATTGTTCATTTACGGAATATACTTCTCTAGATTGCCTATTCTGACTGTAGTCCTATCATGCTCCTCTCCGAAGCTTCTTTGGAAGACCTTAATTCCAGACTGGAGAAGAAAGTTCAAATACGTAACTTCAGGCCAAGCATTTTGGTCACTGGTTGCGGTCCTTATGAGGAGGTAAGGTAGGGCATAACTTTGAGTTTACGTATAGAATAATTTTGCACTTACATATGCATGTAATTGTTTAATAAAACATTTTTAAACTTGCACTTCTCACATGAGTCAGCCAGGAAGTTGGCTGGAAGTTTAGAAAATGAACATATTGCAGCCACTAAACTGGGGAAAAGTTCATGTTATTGCCAGTTGTCTTTGCAGTGAAAGGAAGCTTTTCTTTCTTTGGTATATTCCTAAATTTATTGAAGGGATGTCTAGTGTGGGTAAAAATAATAATGCTAACCTTAATGAATAGAATATTTTTTAAATCATTTTCTTCAACAAAAAATTCTTATGTCAATTATTTCCCCTGGCAAGTGGAAATGTCAATCTGCTCTTTATTTGATCACAATGGATTTCTAGGTTCAAGGTGAAATCATACCTAGATATCAGTAGTAAAGCATAAAATGCACAATGAAGCTATGCAGTAAGATGCCTAATTTACTTACACTGAATAATAAGGCCTAAAAATACATGAAACATTCTTTTTTGGAGAAAACCAAAGAATTTGTGAGGCAAGCTAGAGTTCCAGGACTCTAAAGTTTTAGATTAGTTTAAAGGTTATGTTTTGTAAGTAATATTCATTCAAAAAATAATATTGTCATTCTAATATGTAGCAAAAAGGAATATTTGGAGAAATTACCACAGTATTGATTGTGAGATTCCTACATCAACCAGGCATACTCACCATGCTATGTTTTCTTTCACATACATATAGACAGATAGATAGTTTCAAAGTTTGCTGGCAGACTTGCAGAAGTCTTCTGATCCAGAATGATTTTTTTCTAGTTCCACTCTTTTCCCAATGTCCTTCATCAAAATCACCTCTGGAAAGTTAGGACAACAGTCCCCAAGCTTTCTGGCTTGGCAACCTGGTGGGGGAGGGGAAGAGGGGATGGTTCTGTGTGAGTGGCAGGCACTCAGTGCAAGCACAATGGAGCTTCATTTGTAAGCCCAGGCACCTGCCACTCGTGCAAGTGGAGCTGTGCGCGTCTACTCGCTCATCACTTGCGCAGCCCAGTTTCACACAGGCCACTGCCCAATAGTGGGCCACAGCCCAGGGGTTGGGGACCCTTGGGTTAGGAGACTTCCTGAAAATTGGGGACCTGGTGCAAGGGATTGAAAAAGGTAGGAATTGTCCCCATACTTTTTGCAGGTGGGAATATTCCAAATAAAATTGCCTCAAATAGGTAAGTAAACGCCATTTACGAAACAGAATTTCAGGTTGTGTAAGTAGCAAAGCTTGACTAATGTTTTGCAGATACAAGTGTAAGTAGTTATAATGTACAGATATTAAAATACTATCGGGTATATCACTTTATTTTCAGACTGCATATAAAATTGATATTCTATGAAACTGAATAGTTAAAACTCAAAGCAGGGAACATAATCCGACTTTCATCTATGAAATGCATCACTCAGTATTCTTTTATTGGTCTCTTTTACAACATTTACATTCATGTCAGAAAGCTCGTAATAATTCATATGAGCAAATTGAATTGCCTTGGATCATAAGAAATAAAATACCAAAACCATTATATTTTTGTAGGACACCTGGAATGATATTATAATTGGAAGCTCACAAATGAGAGGGGCAATGGCCTGTCCCAGGTATGCATTCTAGTTATTGTATTTCATGGCTGAAAATAATTTAAGACTGTTGTTACCTCATTCAGCTTTCTCATTGTAGGTGTATTCTTACAACAGTTGATCCAGATACTGGCATTATAGACAGAAAAGAACCTCTTAATACTTTGAAAAGGTAATAAAATATTTTGGCATCTTCAATACAATTAATGAAAGCCAGTTTGGTGTAATTTAGGTATTAAGCTAGAAACTGGGAGTCTGTGAATTCTAGTCTCATCTTAGGCACAAAGCAGTTGGGTGATTTTGGTCCAGTTACACACTCTCGGCCCTAGAATGGAGGCAATGGCAAACCAATTCCAAAAAACGTCGCCAAAAAACCACAAAACCCTGCAAGAATTTCTCCAGGCAGTTGCCGGGAACCAAGACTTATTTGAAGGTGCACACACACACACACACACACACACACACTATGAACGATTGCGGGTTTTTTTCAAATTGGCAATTATCTTTGCACATTTGGGAAGGCTAAAATTTTATTGAGAACAACCTTTCACAAACTGGTACCCTCCAAATGAGATGAGACCGCAGCTTCTGGCTGGCAGTTATATTCCCAGTGGGCCTGGAGGAAGCAGGTTGGAGAAACTGGAGCAAATGCAATAGCAAAATTTCCTTGTTTTGTGAATTTTTACTACCTCAGAGTCCATTAATAAAATTAGGCATTTCATGAATGAAGGCAAATATATGCATCCCAGAACAGGTAGTTAGTTCATCTTCAATGTTTCAGTTGTCTTACTTAGTTTTCCTCTTTTAATATTCTTAATCCTAATAAGTGAAATAAATATTATTCAATTTAAAAAAATGAAAATACAATTTCAAGTACAGTGCAACTTTTAAGGATGTATGTTATACTAAAGTCCTACTGAGTTCAGTTAAACAACTGTCCAAACAATTACGTTTAGATTTCAGCTTTAATTTTAGGCTTTCAAAATAGTTGTTACTATGCGATTGTGAGATTTTGTAACAATCTGGAATTTCAGGCATGTAGGAAACTTATGCTTCTTATAATAAAATGTTATCTGCTTATTTTAACTATTTTATGAGCTTATTATTTTTTCTAATAGTTACCGCTTGTGTGAGCCTTCTGAGAAGCATATATACAAATCAAGCCCTCGGTTTGGATGGTACTTTGGAATTGATAAAACAGGAACACTTACGGTTGGAGATCATGTTTACAAGATAATGTGGTGATAGAAATTTCCAAATGGAAATGTATTTTTGACATCTTTTAAATATCTTTTTTGAAGCTGCTATCTTTCTAAAGAAAATGTTCTATCTTTCATCTAGGAATACTTTCTGTAGCTTTTTAAATACAATTGTATTGGTGATCAGTGATTTTCTGCTTTCTAGAATTGAGTCAAAAATATTGTTGTAGTTCAACTCTGTATAGTAATTAATACGTATTGATTATGGAAAGCTTATGAGAGGTAAAACAAAGTATGAGCCATCAATGTGATGTGCTGCAAAGAAGACAAATGCAGTTTTAGACTACATCAAGCTGACATATAATTTCCAAATCATGGGATATATAATCAATCCACTCTGGATTTTTTTCTGGCTCAGTGCTTTGACTGAGCAGCACACTTTAAGGTTTCAGAGAAGTTTAAACAGGTTCAGAGAAGGTTTGCAAAGATGATCATAGGATGAGAATCTAAGATTTTTGAAGAGAGATTGATGAAGGTGGGTGTGATTACCTTAAGGAAAGGTGGTTGAGGGGGATATAATAACCCTGTTCATATACCTGAAAGGATGTCACATGGAAGAAGGTCAAGACCGTTATCTCTCTTATTAGTGGATTTAATTAAATAGTAACTGATTTAAGATATAGGAGGACAGGTTCCCATTAAGCATCATAAACACATTCCTAGGTGGCTCTACTGTTATTGACATCTGCTGCCTTCTCTTAATCTTTAATTGTGGTTTTTATTTTTTTCTCAGTAATTTTTATATATTACTGTTTTATTGTTATTTTTTTGTGAGATGGGTCGCTGTATAAATTTGATGAATGAATAAAGGAATCAAGGAATGAATCAAGGAATGACTCAAAGAATGAATCAATAAATCAATACTAGTTTGACAGTGGAACAATTAGAATGACAGATGGTGGGTCTCTCATCTGCTTGATGTGTTCATGCAGAGAGCAATCTGTCTGATATGGTTTAATATGGATTCCACCACCAGACAGGAGTTTGGACTTAATAGCCTAAATGGTTTCTATCCACTCTGTAATTCTAAATTCCAAATTCTTCAGTCAGTCCATATTTTAATATATCTTATTCTAACTATTACTTGGAACTAAATTGCATTGATTTCAATATGATTTTGTTATAATATGATAATGTCAAGTTTGGATAGGCCTCATGTTTCCTAATCCCTTTTATATTATGCACAAAGATAGATAAAAATGTATCGATAATCTTTCTTTACTTGATATCATAATTTGTATGTGATTTATTTTTAAGAGATCAAATTATTAACATTTGTAATATATGCTCTTGCTTATAAGAATATTACCAAGTTACTGAATGTAAACTTTGCAAGTGATACGGGAATTATTTCTTGATTTTTAAAAATAAAAATATAAAATGTACAAGCGTTTTTCTATGTAATTCTTTATCTGAAGTTAATGAAAGAATATATTTGCAAAAGTATTAATAACCTTATTTTGTATAATAGTTTGATTTAGGATGATTACTAAGCTTAAATTATATGTGTCATAGAATTATGGATTTGATATAAGAATGCAGTTCCTTTTTTTAGGGAGTGTTTTTTCTTTATTCTGCAGTATATGTTCTTGGTATTACTATTAGCAAAATGTACCATGAAATTTAAAGGGGAAAACAAGGTTTTCAAATTCTGCTGTGCTATGCTCCCCTAAAATGATAAGTAGACACTCTGTCATATATGAAACTAATTATTTTATTGAGATTAGCCACAGCTAGAACCTACTCGCACAACATCTCCTGAACTGTTTTAACAAGCCAAGAGGGGAATGGATCTAAAGAGCAGGTGGCTGAACCAGTACCAAGAACCCTGTCCACTTCTCAGGTCCAAGCAGTTCAAATTATTCATGTTAACTCCATTCAGCTACATCTTTACTGGTCCTCCCTTTTCCTTTATACATTTGTTTTGTGCTTCATTGCTTATTATTAAATCACCTCAATATACTTCTTTCATACTTTCATCAATTTCTGAATTCAGTCAGATGAAGCATGGAAGAACATGAAATACTGAAACAACAATAATTGTATTGAGTGTTTAGTTTCCAAGAAATTTCAGAAATGTCTCTTATGCTCTATTAGACGATATGGATTCCAAACTCAAGGGAGAGACTGTGGAGATGAAGCAGCTGAATAGATCACTACTTTCCTGAACACAGAGCCTTATCGGTTGGTCCATTATGAAACAAATATGGTGACAAGAAAGCTAAGTGATTTCTTGCCTGCTACCAAAAGATGAGGTAACAATACAGTTTCCCTCAAAAATGTATTTTAAATATTTGCATTAGTTCTAAACTCCATAACTTTCTATTAAAAAAAAATACTTCTACCGCGTTTCCCCAAAAATAAGACTCACCCCCAAAACAAGCTCTAGCCTGATTTTTTGGGATGGGCCTAATATAAGCCCTACTCCAAAAATAAGCCCAGGGGAATGGGCATGATCAGCACGAGAGGTGGCAAGCGCGTGGAGGCCAACTATGTCAGGCAGCAGCCGCAGCCTGCTGGCCCCTTGAACAGCACAAATACCGATAAGTCCAAGCGTGGAGGCAGAGGCAGTAGGGGGAGAAGACAGGTGATCCAGAAGTGCTGCGCGGCTGCCTGACTCATGTGAGGCTCCTGGGAGGCTTGTGTGGTGGCAACAACAGCAGGCAGAGGCAGAGGCATGGAGGATGGGAGAGGCAGGTGATCCCAACACCTGTGTGGGTGTTCGATTGGCATGGCCTCAGGCAAGCCAAGAGAAGGTGGGACAGAGTGGGCGGCACGTTGGGATCACCTCTGCCTTCACCTGGCTCTGACGCGCACTTTTGGTGAGAGGGAGACGCAGTCCTGTCTGCTTGCAAAGGGGACACTTTGAAAGGGAGCAAATTGCTCTGTTTCCAAACGCCCCCTAGATGACCAAACACTTTTCGCCTGGATGGAGAAATGACAGAGACTGAAAGCTTCTTGTGCTTGCAAAGGAGACGGTTTGAAACAGAGTTCGTTTCAAAGCATCCCCTTTACAAGCAGACAAAACTTTGTCTTGCTCTGGGTGAAAAGTGATTGGGCAGCTACCACCGTCCCTGCCCTCTCCATCCCACTGTCTGCTTGCCCGCGGCCTCAATTGGGGCCAAGCTCTCTGCTTACCCAGGCCTCTACCTGCCCTGCCAGGAGGGCAAAGAGCCCACGCGAGGCCAGTAGCAGCATGGGCAGCCACTTGGTGGCCATCACAGCACCCGCCGCCACCGAGAAGTGTCCCAGCAGCAGCTGGGCCAGCAGGCAGGGCGGATGGAGGCCGGGGCATGCTGAGAGCAGAGAGGCTAGGCCAGTGGTAGCTGCGCTTCAACTACCATCGCCCCCCCGTGCTTGCTACCTCCTATACTTAAAAAAAATAAGAAACACCCCCCCCCCCAAAAAAATAAGACCAAATAGTAATGGCTGAAATGCGTCTCCTCCTCCTCCTCCTCCTCCTCCTCCTTCTCCTCTTCCTTTTTCTACAGTAATTCAAGGTTGCTTACATAAAAGCTTATCTGAGGCAGATTGGGTTGAGATTGGATGGCTCAAAGTCATCCAATAATTTTCTGAGACTGACTTCAACCTTGATCTTCCCAGTCCTATCCTAATATTATATGGTATGCTTAGAATTATGTTCCACTGAAATAATTATGATTTGTATTTAGCTAAATGTATTGGGATTATTAAATAGTATGGAAGTTTCAGTGTATTTTGTCAACTTCCCAGAAAAGTATGATAATGCTGCGACTTCCAGAATGTTTGCTCTGGGATCAGAATAAATCATATAACCATTTTATGTACATCTCTTTCTTTATGTATTACAAAAAATACATATAATCAGAGAAAAACTTGCAGAATTTGTACCATCTTTGTGCCAAAAAATGTGATCAAGGAAGAGAAATGGACCAAGATTGTTCCCTCTTAAGTGTTCCTGTTTATTGAGGTTTCTTAATAAATATTGTATAACTTTTAACTATTTTCTTCAGCACATGTAGAATAACTCGGGAATTAATTCACTGAATTATCATGCATGTTGCTAACAGAATAAATTCTTATATATTTGAGTTTTTAATAAGGCTTAAATGATTAGTTAAGCACTGAATGTATAAAGATAAGTCACAGAAATTAAATGATTCATATTATTCTTAGTAATTGAAAGAAAATGTTTTGTTTTAATATAAAATGCTTCATTGAGATTTCATTTTAAAGTTGCAAGGACTGGATGAACTTATCTTATCCTCATATTATTCCATACTAAGCAACAGCCAAAATATGGTTTTTTTAAAAGATGTGGTTTTAACTTATTTCATTATGATGGTAAACATGTTTTACTAATTCAGCCAGGAAGATTGTATAGCAAAGGGATTATTTTCATGATGAAGAATGATTGAAGAATTGATATGAATTGCAATATTGAAAGCAGAAGAAAAAAAATGCCATTTCACATCCAATTGATTTTAAGGTCATAATTTTCATTTCTACTTTCAGTACACCTAGTTGATAGCCATGATTAAAAAATATCATTAGTTATTTCCCTTTGCACGCATTTTTTAAACTTCTAATCATAAATGGGTAGTATATTACTACTAAATAAATACATAAATAAATATCACTTCATGAGATTTGACTTCATATGTGTTGCAAGCTATGATTTATGATTTAGCAATTTGTGTGAAACCTACCAGTTAGGATTACAGTATTCAACCAATCATAATTAAATATATCATGGCTTAATGCAATCTATGAATGTTCACAGTTAAAATATAAAATAGATATGTTATGTTTTAATTAAAAGCATTTTATGAAATTAAAGTAGTTTTATCAAATTGCAGTAAGCTCTTTGGAATGAAATGGTCACAACTGAAGATTGCATTTTGTTATGTCAGCCAATGGTGGCATTTTGAGACAAATCCCAATCTTTATGATTATCAATGGTAAACATTTTTTGTATTTATTTTTTAAAGGTTGCCTATGCTGAAACCAGTCCACTCTTGCTGATTTCTGAAGCTTCCTTGGATGATCTAAATACAAGGTTAGAAAAGAAAGCTTCAATAACTATCTTCTGGACAAATATTGTTATTAAAGGCTGTAGTCCTTACGAAGAAGTATTATTATTATTTTATTCTATTTATTTATATCCCATCTTTATTATTTTTATAAACAAAGCGGTGAACATAATTCAATACATCTCCTCCTCCTATTTTAATGACAATAACAACTCTGTAAAATGGGTTGTGCTGAGAGAAAATTACTGGCCCAAAGTCACCAACTGGCTTTCATGGCTAACGCAGGATTTGAACTCACAGTCTCCTGCTTTCAAGCCCGGTGTCATAACTACTAGATCAAACCTGCTCTTACGGGTCTATCTTAACTGGATGTTTGAATTGCTGTTTTTCTCCATCTGAATTCTAATTTATGTTATTGCAGATATGCCTCAAAAGAGTTTTATTGAGATGTTAAACTTAATAGCTTTTTAAATATGATCTTGTGAGTATATTGGTTTAAAAAGAAAACTGCAGAAATCTTGCTCTATAACTGATATGTATTATTGGAAAACAGTCAAATAACGCAATTGAAAAATATCTAATGGGACTCAATTTCTTTGATATAGGATTCTTGGGTTGATATATTAATTGGAACTGTTAAGTTGAAAGGAAAAATGCCATGTCCAAGGTAAGAGAGTTTAATGATGGTGTTTTGATCTTATGTTCCCACACAAAACAAATAATTTCATTTTTAAAGACGTTCCTATTATTAAATGAAATGAAAATGTGACACCGTATATGTCTATAGGTGCATTTTCAGGTGAAAAGGAAGTCCTAAAACCCCTGAAAAGGTAGCAGATAATGTTTATGAATGCTCCTTCTTTAGATGTTTGGATGTCTCTATACCAGTTCACAATGTTACTCAGCATGAAGTAGCAATTTACAAACAGAAACCAGCACCACATATATGATAAGGAATGTTCTTTCTGTTTTAACATCTTCAAACACTTTAGCCCTTTAAGCTCTTTCCAATAAATATTTTGTAGCTCACACATACAATGTTAGGCAGACAGATTAAGTGGTGGGCTGCTGCATGGTCGGAGAGGTCCGGGCGAACCATTAACTGTGATCACTGGCTGGGCCCCCGCACCCGCCCTTGTGCTGTGCTTTCCCTAAATAACTAACTTTTCCCCCGCCCACGCCCAGGTGAGTTCCGTGCTGTCCCTACTGTACTCACCGGAGCTGCTTGAGTCGATTAGCTGCCTGTCTGAAGCTGCGTTTCAGCCCCAAAGTACGTGCGCTCGCGACCAGCGAACCGCTCGTCAACATAAGTGCAGCCCACCTCTAGACAGATTCACATGGCATACATTTAAATCATTTAATTTGTCAAGATCAAATTTTCATAAGTCAATTAAATTAGTTTCTTCAAAGCAATTTATTATAATTGGAAATACTTAATTAACTTAAAATACTTAATTAAAAATACTTAATTTTTAAAAATACTTAATTAAAAAATACTTAATTAAAGGACCCGGATTGTGGGGGCAATATTCTGAGGTATATTGGATTAATATATACTGATGTAAGAGTATTGCTTATAAGC
>JANHFL010002944.1:116772-127129 GCA_032468155.1 Oxyrhabdium leporinum | reverse complement strand
AACAGTATTGTATAAAGATATATATAACAACATTCTCCCTATTTCTGACTTTTTTTAAATCTATTCTAATTTTAATACAACCAACCTTTTTTGTAAGAAAAAACTTTATTATCCATCATCTCTCATCCTCTTAGAAACTTCCCTTCTTCTCTTTTTGACTTGTCTTCCATACTCCTCCTTTGGATCTTTATCTATATCTTTCATTTTTAACCGAACCATTATTTCCATCTCCACTATTTTCTGTTGCCACTCCACTCTTGAGTCTACCAAATTTTCTACCTTTTCCCCGAGAATATCATGCAATTTAGTCATGTTTATTTTTCTTTCTCCTGTTACATATTCTCCCAACTTTATTTTGCTCAACTTTATAATCTCTTTTTCCCCTCCTTTTTCTATTTGTTGCAAAGTCTTTTCTGTCTCATCTTCTAAACTCCCCATTGTTTCCCTTATTTCCTGGATTTCTTTGTTTTGATTCGTTGTTTCTTGTTGCATATTTTCAATCTTTCCAGTTATGTCATAATGTAAGTCAGTTATATCATGTTGTAAGTCCTTTAGTAAATCCTTTATCTCCCAATATCCCCCCGTAATTGTTTCATATAGCCCTTGGAGTAACGAGATGATTTCTTTACAAGATATCTCCGAATCTTGCCTTGTTTTGAAAAGTCCAAATAGTATTTCACTATTCTGTCAGTAATCTATCACTGCTTCAGAGTCTGTTCTTTTTGACTTTCAAAAGCCAACAGATTACTTTATCTTAGTATTGTTCATCAAGATATACAGTAGTTATAATTCTTTATATTCAACAATTAGGCTCCAATTATGCAATCCAGGGGTTTCCAAAATTACTCTTTAAATCTATTCTTTAAGTTGATAGTTAATTCCAATCTTTAAAAAATCATTCCATTAGATATTTTGCAGGTTTTCAA
This sequence comes from Oxyrhabdium leporinum, assembly GCA_032468155.1. NCBI lineage: Eukaryota > Metazoa > Chordata > Lepidosauria > Squamata > Cyclocoridae > Oxyrhabdium > Oxyrhabdium leporinum. Next base: position 126,203 of record JANHFL010002944.1, on the reverse strand, counting down.
GGTTATTCCTCTAAACATCACAAAATGGATAATTATAGGACAGTAAATAATACAGCAGATCTCCAGGTGCTACTTTCTTTTATCAAAGTTTTTCAAGGTTGTTATTTTGAAAGTATGACATGTTGTGTATCCATTTATCCAGTAGATGGCGTTTTCAGCCAAAAATCAATATTAAAAATCCACTTTAAAGCTAATTTGCCAATAGTTATTTTCAAACTGTCTCCAGTACAGTATCTCATGAGCAATCACACATCCAGCATTTCAAAATGCCTATTTGAAGTTACGCCAATAGAATTTACATTCAAATCTTTCTGTATTTTACAGCTTTACTTTACTTCCTGTTTGGGTGACAGTTTGCTCAACTCTTGAGTCGCTGCTAAAAAACATTCCAATGAGCCCCTTTTTGGATTAATTTTCTTTTGGGGTCAAGTCTTAAGCACAGTTAAAAGATCACCTCACACAGCTCTGATCACTGTCCACTCTCACCACTTCAGCACAGTCTTGGTTCCTTTCGGCTGTCACAGCTTCACGGTGGCCATTTTGGCTGCCTCTTCTTAGTCTTAGATATAGAGGGAAAACCCCAGGTCAAGCAGGAGAGCCACCACTCTCTGTGATCTGCAGCGTGCCCCTTCTTATCAGTCACCCCTACAGGGTGACTTTAGCCCCTTGGGGGGCCCTCTGGCAGAGAAGACTCAATGGGATACGGAACCCTGTTCCCCATACGTCGATCCTGCCGTAACATCAGCCCAAAAGTCCTTCTCTTTCTGATTTTGAAGCAGGGGCTTCTGCATCTATTAGACTTATCATTCTGAAACAGTTCAGCAGGCAGTTAAAGCTCCAATATTTATAATAATTTATGCAAAACTGTAAATCCAGTTTTACTTAGAGAAACTAAGTAACTGCTTCCTCTGTGCAATGTCTCTAGCTTAATTCCATTTTATATGGCTGTGACACTAATGCCTCTATAAACCATGACAGAATATGTTGCTTGAAAACATTCCATTCTAAAAGACGATTGTGCTATCATAATCACTGTTGATAAATATCTATTATCTCCAGTGCTGCAAAATTGAAGCTCATCTATATCCTGGAATGTATAGGATCTATTTTATTCCAACATAATTTCTGATTCTGTTTTTTCATTTCTTTTCTTTATTTTAAGTTATAGCAATTGTGATCCTTCTGAAGAACATGACTATAAGTCTAATCCTCCTTTTGGATGGCTATATGTTGAGGAAATGGGAATACTTGAAGTTGGGGATCCTGTGTACAAGATAATCCCATGATGGGAGGCACCTGTGCAATAGAGTGTAATTTCTCTGTATATGGATTCTGTATTCATTTTTTAAGATCATTTTTTTCTTCCTTTTTAATTGGGTACTTATTCCTTGTAGGTAATTGCTGGTGGTCATTAAGGGTCATCACCAGCTTGTTGGCAAATCATCACTGTCATCATGACTGAGAATCTATATGAACACATCATCATTGCAGCTGAAACATACATTTCCCTTTACCGCTTCAAGCAAAATTTGAATGAAGGACAAACTGCATGAATAACAAATAAGAGTTAGAACCTTTCTCAGTCAATATTCCTAATGCAATAAAGGTGTGGCCATGTCTTGCTGTTTGAAGAATATTGAGGTTGCGATCAGTGGTAGGATTCAAATAATTTAACCACTGGTTCACCCAGGGTCAGGTTGGCTGTCATGGGAGGCATGTCCCATTCCTGTCCTCCAGCTCCGCCGCATATGTGGGACAAACCCCTCGCGATGGCCAACCTGACCCTGGGTGAACCAGTTGTTAAGTTACCCACCCCCTCGCTATCAAACTCGATCCTGGGCACTGTGCTGCAATGGAGAAATGGGAAATGGAGCAGCCAGCATGAGGAAAGGAGGAGGAGCAGGGAGAAGAAAGAAGGAAAGCTGCCTTCTCCTTCCCTTGTGCCGCCTGTTCTGTTGCCCGTTTCTCCATTGCAGCACAGCGCAGTGCCCAGGATCCACTTTGATAGTGGTGGTAATTTAACAACCGGTTCTCCTAAATCAGTGCAAACCAGCTGAACCCAACCAGTGGTTGTGATAGTGAAAGTAAAACTTTCCATATTAGAATACAGTGCTATTTTTAGAAAAATAGATGAAACGGATGTATATCTATTTCTGGGATATCCTTGGGTTTACTTATTTCTCAAAAAGGCTAAATATAAGGACATCATGAAAGTATGTGGCATTTTATTATATAGCCAAGACAAATGAAAATCCTCTTCAGCATGCTTGGATCACTTATTGCTAAATGACTAATGACTGACCATTTGTAAAAAAACAAGCGTACAGATGTTGAGCTGCCTAGAATTAACATCTGTAAATTTGAAAACTCTTTACTGGAGGAATTTCCATAAATCTGAAAAGATTTATGTCTGATTTTTTTTTAAATTCTCAAAAACCTGGCATTTTAACAAGTGTGTGCAGATTTTATATACTCACTGTACGTCTATGTTACCATGATTAAACTTGTAGCTATCTCTGTAAGCTGCCTTGAGTCACCATGTGCGAATAGGCGGCAATATAAATTTTTAAATAAATAAATAAATAAATAAATAAATAAATAAATAAATAAATAAATATGGGAACTTTACAAACAGTACTATTAGATCAAGCTTTATTGGATTTCGTTTTTAAAGGTATATTTTGTCCCAGAAAGATTAAAAAAATGAAAACTGGACAATGAAAAATCATAAATTAACTGGTTAATTTCTGTAAATTAACTACTAAAGCTGTGGTTACAATGCAGTACTGCAGGCTACTTCTGCTGATCACTGGCTGTCAGCATTTTAGCAGTTCAGGTCTCACCGGCTCAAGGTTGACTCAGCCTTCCATCCTTCAGAGGTTGGCAAAACAAGGACCCAGATTGTTGGGGGCAATAGGCTGACTCAGTAAACCACTTCGAGAGGGCTGTAAAGCACTGAAGTGGTATACAAGTCTAAGTGCTATTGCTATTCCTATTAATTGATTTAAAAATGTGGCCATGGAGATATTTCACATTTACAAAATCCTTAAGCAATGCTTCATATATAATTACACAAAGATATTTTGTAATTCAGAAGTGATAGATGCAATAAATAAATAAATTCTAAGCACTTTTACTGTGGGTAACTCAAGCTCATGTTTGTTAAACCTTTGTCCATTAAGAAATGTACAAGATTTTGCTACCTCCCAAAATGTGAAGCCCTCAGAGTTGGTCCTGTGTGCTTCCCTAAAGACACCATTGCTGGGATGAAATGCATCTAAATTCAAACTTTACAGCATCAATTGGGAAGCTGCCTTTGGTGCTTGAATCAGGAAATATGTCTTCACTTCCTGCTAAATGGATCTGTAAAGACAGTTCTGGTGAGAATTCAGCAATCACAGAACGAGGGCAGATTTCTAGCAACCAGTACCAAAAACCTTTAGATGAACTCTATCTTTCACAGAAAAAGAAAAATAGAAAAAAATTACTTCTGACTTTCTTTGATACAGATATAAGTAAAAATATTTATGACTTATTGATTAATGGAAAATTCTATTTTTGATTTTTTAAAAACCTATTGACAATTGCAGATATATTTCATTTATAAAGAGTGTAATATTGCCATCTTGTGGCGAAATATGTAAATAAGCATCTTTGAAATATTGAAATATTCTAATTTTCAATTAATAGTAATGGAATAGAAGTGAATGAATAGAAATATAATCAAGCACAGGAGCACTGGGCTGCATGGGAAGGAAGAAGGGAGGTGCTGATGCATTTTGTTAAATTGTTTTTGTACTGTGGTCCATAACCATGTGGAAACATAGTACACCTCAATATCTTAGTTGCTGCCAAGAGGTTTACTTGCAGTAAGTCTTTAAGAAGCTTTAAGAATAAGAAACCATTTACAAATATTATGTTATTGTGCAAGCATGGAGACTTCTGGTGATCTATATGTCTGTATCATGAGCAGTTGTAGGCAAATCTGCCTTTTTGTCCCATCCCCCCTCTTTATAGGACACCTGGAACAAGACTGTAATTTGTGGTTTTAAAATAAGTGGTGGCAAGTGGCAGGTAAATTTGGGCTGGGAAGGAGAATAACAACTTCTTACTTGTTCAAGGGTCTCTGTGGAAGTGCAATTAAAACCAGACACCTGGTTTTCATGTGCCATACAAGGCTTTGTGTGCTTGAGATGTCCTCGTGACTTTTTATAAGCACCCCCTTCCCCCAAATGTTCCTGTGGGTGATCATATTTCCTGCAGAATATTTTTTTACAACTTCAGGTACATACTAACAAGCATCGACCCAGATAATATTGACCTCAGATAGAAAAGAACCATTGGAAATTCTAAAAAGTGAAATGACACTTTTTAAACCACTGCTATGCCAAAAATAGTGTGAATCTATGTAATACTGCATTGGAAAGTAAGATTACAGTTCTTTGCATGTTTACTTAGAAGTATAGGGTTTCCATAAGTGTGACTAGAGTTTCTGCAGTGCCTAGCCAATAGCTAGGCGTTCTTCTCTGAGAATTGCTAGACATGATTTTGTTTAGCTATGCAATTCGGTTACTACTTGTTCTTAGTTGGTTTGCAGCAGGACAAAATGTGTTGTCTTTGTAGATTGGACATTATTTGTTTGAGGGTTTGGACACAGCAAATGGGTGGCTAGAATGCTAATGTTTTCCCAGAAAGTATCTATACCATCCAGATAAATTCAGGAAGGAGTCTTATTCTTTGGAAGTGGCAAAATACTAATTTAGGATGACATCTGTTTCAGAGTTTATGTTGGATTGTTCCTGCTTGTGGTCTAACTAGATAGATTAATTTAGGGCAGGATTTTCGAAACTGGTCAGTACCAACCACCAAGGATTGATGTAGCTATTCATTGTCATCATTGTTATTCATAGTACTATTAGTAGTTAAAGAAATATTTATTAAATTATTTTCATGTAGGAAATGTTTCGGGGTTAAAGAACAATCTGAAACTTCATGAAGGGGGTCTATGCACTGAAGAGTTTGGGGACCCCTGATCTAGGCCCACGTAACATTTGTGGTTTGACTCCTATGCAGAACTACCTGGAGCTATTGTAGATTGGGAAATCACTAAAATTCAGCACTACAAAAGTTCTTTTAATATTCACGTAATATTGAAACCGCAGGAACCTTGGGTGAGAGTGACCATGTCATACTAGAATTCAACATAACACAAACACAAGTAACAGAACATAATGACACGAGAGTCTTAGATTTTAAAAGAGCTGATTTTAATAAACTCAGAGAGAACTTGGGAAAGATTCCTTGGATGAAAATCCTAAAGGGGAAAACTACTCAAGAAGCTTGGGAAACTCTGAAAAGTATGATCATAAAAGCCCAGACCAGCACAATACCATTGAGAAAGAAAAACAAGAAATCCAATAAGAAACCAGCATGGCTGCACAAAGACCTCTCTGTCAAACTGAAAGACAAAAAGAACAAGGACAAAAAATGGAAAGAGGGACACACAACTAAGGCAGAATATCAGCAGATAGCCAGAATCTGCAAATATGAAGTCAGGAAAGCAAAGTTTCAAAATGAACAAAGACTTGCAACAAATGTCAAAGATAATAAAAAAAGTTTCTTTCAACATATAAATAAGAAGAAAAAAAATCAAGGAAACAGACGGTCCACTAAAAAGAGAAGATGCAAGGAAGTAACAGGTAGCAGAGAGAAAGCAGAGCTTCTTAACTCATTCTTTGCATCAGTCTTCACGCAAAAAGAAACTATAGCCCAACCTGTCAGGGTTCCAGCAAAGTCCCCCTTTTCCATTCAGCACTTGGAAACCAAGTTATCCAAATAAGAATTTATTAGAGAAACCATGTTGGTACATCTGGGAAAAACCTGAATCTGAAGCCCCAGGTTTTTCCCCACCGAAAAGAAAATCAAAGATCCACCTCCAAACCATCATCAAAAGTCACATTCCCCAGTCCTCTTTCAAGTCCAGCTTCCTCTCTCCTCCTGGCACTCCTCTTCCAGGTGCTGGTCTGGTTGTCCTTGACTCTCTTGAAAAGAATTTTGTTTTGTCTACTAACCCCTCTACATGTATGAGAAAGAACCCCCTCCTTGGTTCCCATGTGCTATTATGTGGCAGCCGCAGAGGCCTCACAATTATGGCTTCCAAGGCTGACATGTGGACTTTAGCTCCCAGAATTCTTGACTCTGCATGCTGTTTGGGGAATTCTGGGAGTTGAAGCCCACAAATCTTAAAGAATGCTGGTTGGGGAATTCTTATAGTTGCTGAGGTTGGAGAACTCTGTTCTAGAGTTTGGTCTTAAGGTACAAGAAGGCACATTCCAATTTGAATATTACAAAAAAAGCATCCTTTCAGCAAGAACAGTTTGACCATGAGAGCAATTACTGCTGGTTACCCTGGGGATGGTTTAACCTGGATTCTTGCAGGAAGCAAAGATTGGGCTAGAAGGCCTCAATAGCCTTTCCTGTCGCAAGTGGTTCTTTGAATATTTCTGTCATTTTCCCCACATGGATTCCCAGAAACAAACACATACCTTCCTAAAGATTTTCTCTGCCAATGATCCTGAAAAATAGACTGAGCTGAAAGAAGGTAAATTTCTCAAAGTAGACCAGTAACCTTCTCCAGCTGTGTGTGTTAACTTCAAGCTGGTTTTGGTCCTACTTCCTGAATTACACTATCCCTTTACACCAAAGCAAGGAAAGCGGCTTGTTCAAAACACGGAGGAGGGATATTTGCTAACTCCTGTATTGTTCCAATGATGTCCATAAGTTTATCTTTGAAGGAGAATAAGTGGTACAGAAAACTGAAAAATATAGATAGATAAATAGGTGGGTGGGTGGGCGGATAGATGGAACCAAGAAAAGAAGATACCCATGAAATGTTGGGGATGTAGTTATGTTAAGAATATCATAGGAATCTTCTGTTCCACTGATCGAATGTGCTATAATTAATCTGTTCACCTATAGCACCCTAAGGCCTTCGCCATTTTTGATGCTAAATGCTTTGAGGAGACCTAAAAAAAAAAGGCCGTTAAAACCAGAGAGAAGGGAAAATTCCCCTAATTTCTAACATCTGCAGCATTGCCACCCCTTCCGTCTTCTTACCTCACTGTGAGTTTTTTCCACTCGCATGATGTCTCCGACCTCCATTGATTTCAAGGATGGGTCCTTCAAATCAGCATCGGTCTTCAAACTCTTCAGCGCTGCCTGGCATTTGTCCAGAATGTATGGCAGGGTCTCCGCTGAGCACTGTCAGAATTTACAAACAAATAAACAACAAAAAAAGAAAGTGGGTGTGAAAAAAGGACTGGGATTTCACCGCCTAGGAAGCCCAAACCAAGTAAATCCTATTGTAGTTTAGTAGTTTAACTGAGATCTGCAAACCATCATTTACAACTAAGAAAGGGCTACTCCACAAAGCACGGTTAAATGAATGAATCTACCTCACTGCAAGTGCTATCCAAGAATTTAGAGGGCATTTGAACTATTGGTTCTCCTAATGTCAAAGGCAAAGAATCAGGGCCGTAGGTTGAGTTGCAATTTTATTGCTGAAGGCTACGCACGGGAATCTAAAGCTCAGTACTAAATTGACAGCAGATAAGGGTCAGCAGAATTCAAGAAGGGTTGGACTTGGGCCATTTGTGGGAACGTAATGATTCTAGGCTAATGACTCGTTTAACTCCACCCTCCGGCTCTGCTTGCTATTCTATACCTACTAGATTTGTTTGTATGTGTGTCGCTTCTTGAACAACGCACTTGAATTGTGTTTCACAGAAGTTTTTCAGTTTTTCAATCCGAAGCATCAAAGGACAAACAAGATCAGTGTATGCATTCAAAATGGACCGTGAAAAATGAGAATAAAAGTTATCTTATCTCTTATCTATTTTTCAGGACTATCTAGTTACTATGCCAAAATTTCCAGCCCTTGATTGCCATTCCCACAACGTTTTGTTACTCACTTCTGCCACCCTGTGTGTGGAGCTGAATCTTGGCTGCCGGCCAGTCAGCACACAATGTTGGTGAGTCATATTCAGATCATCTAGAAAAAGACCATTAAAGTACAAATAAGTATTCGCCCATGAAGACATTGGTGGGAACGAGAGAAGCCTTAATCCAAAGTAGGGATGGTTCTGATAATACAGCCCTCGACTTACAACAGTTCATTTAGTGACTGTTCAAAGTTACAACGGCAATGAAAAAAAGGGACTTATGCCTGTTTTTCACACTTACGACCGTTTTCAACTTATGGTTTCTTTCTGTTGCGCGATGCTGCACCGTCATTGAGAGGTGCTCGGCTTTATGATGGTTTTTCCCACCTACAATGGTCGTCGCATCTCTGTGGTCACCTGATCAAAATTCAGACTCTTGGCAACTGACTCGTATTTATGACGGTTGCAGTGTCCCGGGGGTCACGTGAGCCCCCTTTGAGACCTTCTGACAAGCAACATCAATGGAGGAACCCAGATTCACTTAACAACCAGGTTACTGACCTAACAACTGCAATGATTCGCTTACAGTAACCACTGAGGCAAGAAAGGTCATAAAATGGGACAAAGCCCACTGCACCCATCTTTCGCTTAGCAACAAAAAAATTGGTCTCTCTCTCTCTCTCTCTCTCTCTCTCTCTCTCCCTTGTGGTTGCAAGCAGAGTTCTGCACCGTTGCAAAACTATCTGTCATTATTTCAAAAGTCAATACGCTCCTAAAAAGAGAAAATATTCTGGGAAAATGTTATTATGCATACTGGTACATGATATAAGTTACTATAACTACTATGCATAAGTAAACATTAGACCCTGAAAGGCTACTTATCATGTATGCTTAAATAGGAAAGAGTAAGAGATGAAAAATAGATACATAATTATTTTTAACATGGGAACGGTTGTATTAGGGGGTTAGAAATAAGAAAGTAGAAAGTAGAAATCGGGAAAATATTACTATGTATGCTGCTGCAAAATAGAATATATTATAGCTACAATGTATGTGTAAATCTTAGCCGGTGGAAAGTTTATCACTATGTATACCTAAATATTATTATTGTTGTTGCTAGTATTTTGTATAAAGCAAATTGGCCCAGACAATGCACCGTTCACGAAGCACTTATATAGGTTGAAGGGGAAAAAAAAACCCACCATAAATAAAATTACAAAAAAAAGAGAGAGAGGGAGAGAGAGAATATTCTACAGTAGCCAGAAGAGGAACATTTAACAAGACCGAGCCGTGGGGGGGAGAAACCCTCTTGTAATTAATCAACAGAAAACCGAGCAAGACGTTGTAAGCTTAGCAAATTCGCAAGATCAAAGCCAGAGTGGCAATAAATACATTTCAGGGGCTCGGGACGGTTTGGGGGTGTGGGGGGACAGAGGTTTTTTTTTTACAAATTAAAAGCTGACAGGATGTGCTGTGATGATACTGAATCAG
>JANHFL010002944.1:83673-111626 GCA_032468155.1 Oxyrhabdium leporinum | reverse complement strand
TACTTGTTGTGAACCGCCCCGAGTCTGCGGAATAGGGGCGGTATACAAATCGAATAAATTATTATTATTATTATTATCTATGTTGCTGAGTCTTCAGACGTGAGAAGTACAAGAGAGATTCACAAGCAAAAGAGACGAAACAGCTGCACCCCTAATATGTATCTTAGTGCAGTAATAGGCCACCTGCATTACACGACACTCACAGTTCCCCTTCCAGTCATAATAGTTAAATATTAAGCATATTTCCCTATCATTTTGAATTGGGAAACATATGGGAAGTGTAGCTTAAATCCTCAAATAAGCACCTCATTATTTTAAAAAATGTAAAAACACATTTTTTAAAAAGAAAACCATTATTTCCTACCATGGTTCCAACTCTTTTGCAGCCCTTAGCCTCCTAAACTGTGAACCTCATGGCTCTCCAAAGTGTGTGCCAACTCTTATCCAATGGCAACTACGTGTTTGAAAAGTGTATGATAGGAAAGACATTTTGTAGCATCATTTAAGGTCTAGCTGCAAAATGTCCAATCTGATAACTATATGTGAAGTTGCTTTTCCTTTGTGCCCTTAATGTTAGATGTTGCATATACTCAATTTGTGAGATGGGATAAGAAAATTGGAGCATCATTCAATCCCATCCTTTCTTGCGTCTTGCACTGGTGGCTTATTTGAAATGTTAGATTGAATAAAACTGTCATATTAGCATCTGAACACATGCTCTGAGAGCTTCCTATGACAGTCTCTGGGATCTTCTTTCTTGCCTTGAGCTCTGGTTAGCATCACTTAAGAAAGCTTTTGGTAAACAACAGACTAATTGATCGTTTAGCTTTCACATAGCTACCGCCATGCTGTACTCACATCTGTGTACCATTTCTGTCATCCTTATGCCATAACACTGGAGAAATGATGGCTGTTTCTTGCAGATTCTTCTGTGGACTCGGTTGCCAAGACCAAAGCTGTAATGGTTTGTTATTATGACCTTTTGTTATTCCATTAGTGCTCAATTGCTTGGGAAAAAAAAAGTGGTGCGCGCATACTTTAGGAAAGTTTTCACCCTTTCCACTGACCTGACATCACAGTTTATATTACAAAATGTATTAATGACAAAGTCGTGTTTTCATGTCAGAAGGATCAACTTTAACAGCTATAATCTGCCCTTAGTCATCATAAATATAAATGTATTGGTAAAACAGATCTTGTTAATGTAGCCAAGATAAATGCTAGGCTATATTTCAAACCAAGTGAAGCACACAACGTTTGGGTCTGTATGCTTATGTGTTTGTGTGTGAGAGAGAATGTTTGAGTCAGCTGAAGCACATTGTTGTCAGAAGGCTGTTAATATGACCTCCCTCCTCTTCACCCTGTACTGCTTGTTTTTCTTTTCTTTTCCTGGAACAGTAATTACCTCCTTTATAGTTGTTAAAGAAGGATACAAATCTGTTGTAATGCAGTTAGGGCCTTCACTGGATCACTAGTTCTAGTCCAAAGTGCAGAACATTCAGGAATACAGATAGACCTTCTAAATTCATTCCTGATTGGATAAATTATTGGCAATTCTTTATTATTAGTTGGAGTCAAACTCAATAGAATTTAGTTCCCACAATTTTGGTTTTGTTGCTTCTGTTGGTATCCCTGAGTTAAAAGTAAGAATTCTCTTGAATCAAGTTTGGTCCTGACCACTTCATGGCAACAATATGGTTTTCCATTGGCCTTTAAGTAAACAAAGCTAAAACTAATTTACAACAACACAAGTTGTTACATCTCACCTCAACTTTCTTTTCCTGCAAAGCATCCTCACTTGCATTAAACTCATGCATAGTTTCATATATTTGGGTACAATAGTGTGACTGTGGTGCTCCTCGACAAAATATCCATCACAGCCCAATGTCTGATTTTTTTCAACATAGACCACTCTGTCGTTGAATGGCTGGTGGACTGGACATTAACATTTGAACCACTGTGAGTCCATGTATTTGCCATGTTCTAAATCAAATCAAATCTGGGTGCAATGCACTTGCTCTTTAAATATCTTATCTGTCTTTGAGATTCACATCAGCTCCATTTAACTTTGGCTTTTTCAGTCTCTTTTTTCTTCTTGATCCACTCACTCTTCCTTTATATGTTTGTTTTGCTGAAACATAATTAATTCTTTCTATATTATTAAATAGAACATAATACACTTCTTTATGCTGGTTACTGTACTCACTTTTCTATCTATTTACGCTCATTAAACCTTCATTCATTCTTGATCTTTCCCTTGTTTTACCACACACATTTTTAAGTACCCCATTCCCATTGCATTCAACTTACTTTTATGTTTCGCCTAACAAACCAACTCTCACTTCCTTATAATAGAGGGTACAATTGCAATTATACAGAACCATTTTTATTTCCTTCGACAAGTGTTCGTTTTTGTAACAGACCACATGCTACCCCCTTTCTGCAGTATTTGCACATGTTAAAATTTCTCCACTTCTCATCTTTAGTAAACATTCTGCCAAAGTACAAATTAATGTATTTGCTTTAGTTTTTTGCCAGTTAAATATAGACTACAATTATTCACTCCACTTTCCTTGTCAAACACAGCTTACATTGATCTGTGATACATTAATACGTTGATACATTAATTTTCAGATCTGTGTTTTATTATATCATCTTTCACTGCAAATGATTTGGGTTTTCAGCCAACAGCATGTCATATTTGGCCATATTGCTCTTCAGCTAACATTTCTCTGATATCAACCCTCAAATATTTTATCCATAAGTACATGAAATCAAGTTGACATAACATATTCTTGTCTTACTCCCTGTTCGAAGATAAACCTTTTGCAATTCCATTTCTTCTCACATTTTACACCATCATATACATGCTAATTGCATTCAGTAGCCAACTTTCATCTTCATAATCCAAACCTATTTTTATCATATGCTCTTTTAAAACAAATATGCAATAAATCTTCTTTCTCACATTTTTGTATTTCTCAGTGATCTGCTGAAGAACTGAAATTTTATCCACAGTCCTTCCATGGCATCAAGCTATGTTGTATTTTTCATATTTTGCATAATGCCAGCTCTTGTACTCTTTCAATCAGAAATTTGTCATAGACCTTCTCAAGCAATTAAGCCTCCTGTAGTTACACTGATTTTTTCTTTATTTAGGAGAACAATAATGCCATCCCTTGAATCCTGAATTCAAGATAAATTATATAAAATAAACAGGCCTTAACGTTTTTTCAGTTATCCCATCTATTCCCACAGACTTCCCTTTCATCATTTTTGATTAACACTGACATTTATTTCAATTCTCTTTGACAGATTGCTATTAGTCCTATACAATTTCATAAACTACTTTTTCCATATTCTCTAATTTAAGTTTCAGGCCAAATCAACTGATCACTTTGTTTTCTCTTAATTTCATTCATAGCACAAATTTCCCCAAAACTGATATGAGATTCTTCCATTTTCATAATTACTAGATTATAACATGAAACTATCACCAAACCACAACCACCTGATCTAATTATGTACTATCAAGTCAGTGTCAATTCTTAGCAGCCACATAAACTTTTTCTATCATATGACTATCTAGATGACACAATTCATGTTTTCTGACATACAATATATTTTAGCCTTTTCTTTTATAATCAAACCTACATTTATACTTCCATACAAGTCTATTTTTCTTCCTTTTTTAATTCCCATCTTCTACTATTTATTCCTTTTAATCCAAAGTTGTAGTATACTATATGCCATGGTCATCACTAAATAGGGTTATGATATTGTTTGCTATTACCGATCATGACTTTGGTCAAGCAAGCCAAATTTTCACATAATCCTATTTAGTAAGATAGAAACACTGTATACTAGTTTACTAGCTTCACTCATATTGTGCCGGTTGCAGCATTTAATGCTAATGTCAGTTGTAATAATAACCTTATACATCAGATGTATGAACAGGCACTAAATTTGGATGTGGTAAAAATGATGACCATTGTCTCGGAGTTATTAGAACTACTGGAGGAAGCTATCACAAGGACTTGGTTTCAAGAGGTTTTCTCAATGTAGAAGAAAATGTACAAATCACCCATTAGTAAGCCTAGAAGACTCTGAGATTGGCTCCAGAGTCAACAGAGCGTAATGCTGTAGCAAATAAAAGAAAATTTTACAAATGGCCCTTTTATTCACTGAGAATGACAAAGGACATATTTAGAGGTTTAGTTTTTAGACCTTAATCCTTTTGGAAAACAATATGCCTCTCAGGAATCCTGGAAGTAAAATAATGGGATTCTGTGTTATTTAACTGTTCTATTATTTAACTACAGTTACTTAAGTCCCTGGAGGGAAGGATGTAATAAATCTTTAAGTATTTGTTCTGGTTTATGGCTGAAGGGAAACTGTATAACTCTAAATCAGCTGTTGTAAATATTTGCAATGGCATATTTTCCTACAGGGGAGGGGGGTCTTGGGTGTTGCTATAATGTTTGGGTAGCTGGGCTTCCAGGGCCCAAGTTCATTTAACATTTGCACCAACTTGTCACTTGATATTTGCAAGATGGTGCCTCGGCACAGATTTGTGGGGTAGGAACAATAGGCAATCTCCATCTATTACCAACAGAAGATATGAATAAGCCAGGATTGTAAGACAGCAACTGGATGCAAGTTGGAATCTGAAACAAAATGCTGAGTAACATATTGGTCACAGTCAATCAGTGGGCAATGGTAGTTCTTGTCAAGATGCTATGACAGTTAGAGGTTGTCCAGAAAGAAGAGTATGTATGTTGTGTGCACGATGCTTCTGAAGGCATTTGCTGATCAAATAGAGAGAACCTTTATGTGGAACCTTCCTTTTGCATTTATATTCTCTGAGGAGCTGAGGAAGATTGTTTAGGAAAGAATGCAACAGAGAAATTGTCTTACTTTAGTGGTGGTGGCTTTTTGGGCACAGTATAAAGGTTTTGTGATTTAATTTTCACTAACTAGTTTATGCCATCATGGAAACTGCCTCAACATTGTCCTGACAAGTATGCAAACATTGGCCTTCCCTTCTTGCTTCATGTAGTTTGTTTTCTATGCTCTAAATATAGATCTATATACTGTATTTTCTCTTATAAAGAGACCCCCACTTGTAATTACAAGAATCTTTGTTTAATCACCCCAGGCTCTCCTTTTTACCACTTGACCTCACTAGCATGTTTTCTATTCCCATTTCTTTGTGCCCATCTGTAGAGAAATGTTGATTATGGGCTGTGCTCTGTACACCAAAATTTAACAGAGTAACAGAGCTGGAAGGGACCTTGGATGTTTTCTAGTCCAACCTCCTGCTCAAGCAGAAAACCCTATAACATTTCAGATTGTCAAATTGTCCAATATCTTCTTAAAAACCTCCACTGTTGGAGCACTCACAATTTCTGGAGACAAGGTGACCCACTGTTTAATTGTTCTCACTGTCAGGAAATTTCTCCTTAGTTCTCGGTTTGTTCTCTTCTTGATTAGTATCCATTCATTGCTCGTTCTTCAGGATTGCATTTATTTCAGGATTTTGCTTTTATATCCCAAATACATACTGATAACTTGTGAGGAGGGAAGGGGCAAGGCAATCTTTGCTGCTTCCATGGTGGTTTTTAACACTTTTACCTATTTACCTATTCTGCACTGAAGTCACTCTTCTATATGTGTGTGGAGGAGAATAAATGGGAGGAAAGCTCAATTCCACCTGACTTTCTTTCTTAGTTTCCACTTTAATTTAAAGGAATCAAATCAAATCAAATCAAATCAAACACATTAATCTCCAACACAGTGATAGCCTCTGTAGCTCATACATGAGAGAATGAACCATTGAAGTCAGTGGGATTCACAGTATTGCATAGGCTTAACAATAGATTTCTGTGATTTCTCGTTCTCTGTATAAGTACATATTTATACTTCTGTTAAAGAAAGCAATTTGTGTGTGAGAGGATGATTTGTATATGTAGATACAAATAGAGGATCAATTCATCTTACAAATAAGTTGTCTTATTTTACAGCAAATAATTTTAACCAATAGTCATTAATTGATTTAATAATCAGTATTTGTCTTGTACTGCCCTATTTTAGACTGTGTCCTTCTTTAAGTGATGTACATATACATACAATGGTTGAACAACTATTGGGCAAAAATATTTTTAGGATTGCTTTCAGTTGGAACTAGAAATTAGCTGACAAGGAAGAAAGTTTGGGCAGGCTACAGGGTTTCTGTATATATTTATAACCCCTTAGTTTTTAAAATGGCAAAAATATTTTTGTTGCTAAGTTTTTTTTAAAGCCTTTTTGAATTCCAGTGTATTTACCTTGTTTAGTTGCAGAGGGCAGCCGAGCCCTACAGAATTTCCTGACATCAGGCAGAAATAATGTCTTCAGATGCTGCTGCTTTTTGTAAAAATTCAGATGCAGGTTCCAGGTCTTCTTTAAATGGCAGCTCAATAGGACAAGATTATTTTAAGGTTCTAAAACTGAGAATCAAAGTGAAATCACACTTCATACTGAGCAGATTTTGTAGGGAAAATGCTTAGCAATCTTCTATTTATTTCTCAGTCTCAGCAACATTGGGGTGGGCTCCAATTCCCAATCAACATGAATTCTGATAGTTAAGTGCATTCATCTTAAAGTTTCTGACATTGATAAACACTGCTCTAATTCATTCACTGAAATCAGGATTTAAGCAGGTCTGGTGCAAAACACTTGTCAATCATCAAAAGATGGCATCAAGCTAGAGTTCCCTATATGTATTTGCTGTTGTCCTGTGTCATCTGATGTTTCGAAGCCCAGCTATAGTAAATTGGCCTGGAATCCTACAGCAGAAGAGGACAAAAAACTTTTTCACACTTCATATAAATCTTTTGATTGCCTTTTGCAGCACTGCAAGCTTTTCTCTAAGATTGGAGTGGGTGCCATTTGAAATAAGTTCACCTTGGGCACTGTATTCATTATTGCAGTATTGTAATATGCTTTCAGTCCCAGCCAAGTAAGTTTTGTTTTTCCACCTTACAAGATCCTGTTTTATTCTTTCCATATGATCCCAAAAATATTTTTCAGACATGAACACATTAGCTTTGGCAGATGTTTGGAGGCTAAAAATCCCCAAAGCAAGGGATTATATGTTCTTTTCAGCAAGACATCATGTGTATTCAAGAATTGATATGTGTTGGGTTTCTAAGGGTCTTATAGCATCTATCAGAAACATAAAGATTCTCCAATGACATATGAAGATCATTATCCAATTTTACTATCATGGTTTCAAGGAGAAAAATTGCTTTTCAAATGTAGACTGAATGAATAACTATTAATCCACGAAAATGTATTACGGTACTCTAAAAAAATCTAAAGAAGAACTAAAATGTTTTTTAAATATAAATGCAATGCAGGGATGTCAGAGACAACTAGATTAGTGACAAGTAAAACTTATATAAAAGGAATTATTATGAGGATTACAAAAATCAGGAAAAATAGATTGAAACCACAATTGTAAGAAAAGAAGAAAAGTATTAATAAAGCTAATCCAAATGATAGATATTGAAAGAACTAAAGAAACAACTATTAGTCTTATTAGAAATGGAAGAGATTTAAAATTATGTCAAATCAGATGATTTTGAGAATGCAAATAAGTCAGGGAATCATCTGGTCAATCAGATCAGGAAATCAAATCAGGAAAGAGAAGGCTAGGAAAAAATTAAAGTGTGGGTGTAAAGTATATCAATATATCAATAGCAAACAGCAAAGAATACAGCAAACGGAATACTTTTCATAGGTTTTATTTAATACCTAAGGGCATCAGACAAGGGTACCTGCTGTTTCCCTTTACTATTTGTAACTGCTTTAGAAGTCTTGGCAGACAGATAAATACCGTAACTGGGATCAGACTTCAAGGTAGGGAATATAAAATGAAATGCTATGCAGATGATGCAGATAATTATGCAACCAGACAGCTCTAGAAGGCAGTTAATGAGAATAATCAAAGATTATAGCCCCTTCTTTGGTTATAAAATTAATGGAAGACAGAAAAATGATAACAGGATGCTTAGCTTCTGAAGAAGAAGATATTGTGCAAAAGAGAGTGGCTGCTAGGTAACAAAACAAAAAACAAAAAAACTCCAGTGAAATACTCTGGACTTTATTTGAAAGGATGTAAGAAAGAACATATTTCAAAACGATAATAAGTCATGGAAAGAAATAAGTAATTGGTAATTTGATATTGGCTGTAGAATCACAGGATGGGCAACATATAGTTGACTATGCCTGATCTCCAGAAAGTCAAGAGCGTCAGCATTGGGAGACCATCGAGAACTAACAAACTTATAGGATAGGTGGGAAGTCAGAAAACTTTTAGGAAGAAAGCAATTGCAAACTATTTCCCAAACGCTGCTGAGAAAACCACATGCATTTATCTCCATGTAATCACTGAATTGTTATAGATTCTGGAGAATCATAGTTTACAAGATATTGAATTCTATGTTCTCTAGAGCTACTAGATTTGAGCTGCAAAAATGTGGATGATCAATAGATGGCCATGGCAAAATACAGAAAGCATCCATTCCTTGCTGCTATCTAGAGATCAGCTAAACATCTGAGGTACCTTGGTAGCTCTAGCTTCTGGTAACTTTCATACTATACTTGAAAAAATAAGGATATATGAATCCAACTTCCTGAGACTTATATCTGAGAAATATTTATTTAATGGCCAATTTCATGGCAAAATCTGCAGAATATCTAAAAAGAAGTTTACCATCTTCTAAATCAGCGATTACTTAAGTAGCTATTCATTTTATTTTAATATGAGAAATAAAGGCTCTAGGACCTTTGTCTGAAGTAGAAATACAGTGGAAGAAAAACAAGTTGTCTAATCTTTCCCCAGTCTGCAGTTCGCATGAGACTCTATTTTCATGGAAATTATGCAATTATGTAGATTCATATCCATAGATGTGGTCAAAAAAGTCAAGATACTGGACATGACAATATGATGCAAGCTCTGCCTATTTCTAAAACGTAGATAGTTGGTGCATCGCTAACTGGCAAATCTTTTAACTCATAGCCGTACAACCTGAAGCCCCAGATCTTTCCACAGGCAAAAAAGAGCTTTTGCTGCAGCCTTTCAAGAGCTCCAGTATTTACCAAATGCTAAACTGAAGGTGAGACAGAGGAATAATCTAGGGAGCATACAGGTATTCCTCAACTTACAACAGTTTGTTTAGTGACTGTTCAAAGTTACAATGGCATTGAAAAATGTGACTTATGACCGTTTTTCACAAGTACAACTTTTGTAGCATCCTCATGATCACGTGATCAAAATTCGGATGCTTGGCAACTGTCTCATATTTATGACCGTTGCAGTGTCCCGGGGCCATGAGATCACCTTTTCTGACCTTCTGACAAGCAAAGTCAATGGGGAAGCTAGATTCTCTTAACAATTGTTACTAATTTTAACAACTGCACCAATTCACTTAAGAATTGTAGCAAGAAAGATAATAAAATGGAGCAAAATTCACTTACCAAATGTCTCATTTCACAACAGAAATGTTGGGCTTAACTGTGGTCGTGAGGGCTACCTGTATTTAATTTTAATTAAATGTAAATGAATTACAAATGAAGTTTTTGTTTTTGTCCTGACCTACCCACAGCTTTTTCAAATGAGGCCTCCAAGAGCACTTTCACTTTTCTCCCATTTGGTGTCCATCAGTTTACTGAACTTCAGTGCCAATAATTCCCAACCAGCTATGTTGACAGTGTGAATAACACTGTAATTATTCTGCTATTCTACTTCGTCTCCAAAATGCCGCCTTGTTGGCATTGATGAAATCAGTTTCATCACAAAAATCAAATCAATCATATATTTTCTTGTGGTTCCACTATCATAGGAAGCCCGTTAAAGATCTGTAGCTAAAAATGACAGAAATTATGTTTGATTTAATTGCCAAAAATGACTAAAAGGCAAAATAGGCATGATATGCATTGATTCTTCTATGAATTGTCTGTAAATTGATTGCTATCTATGCTTAACATATATGAACTTAATAGTTCTATGTTATAATTTATCAGTGATTGCTTTTATTAATGCCCAATTACTTAAAAATAACCAGATATATTTAAGCAATAAACTAAGTTTATAACAGAAAATCAGTAAATTACCTTACAATCTGTTCTTCCAAAATTCTAATAATTGAGGAACAATAACCTTTGAATTAGTCACATAAACTTAATAACGAGTTGGAAAGATTCCCTGTAATTGTATTTACATTGAAGAAGTCAAAGGAATTGCTATTCAGCAAAGTCAGTCTGTCTAGCTAGCTAATCTCTGTGAGGACAAGGCCAACACAATAGCTCTATCTTGTTTATCTCATTGTACTTTTCCTCCTTGCTTAGCCATCTGGCAGCCAAAATGTCATTTGCAAAGAAAATAAAGTCTCCTTACTATCGCCTGCCTTTTATGTGTTTAGAAGGAGAATCCTGCTGGCTTTGTGAAAAATAAATGGGAGGAAGTTCCTCAGTGCTGGCCTCTCCTAACCTGCTGTCCTTCATGTGTGCTAGGATAACTTCTTGAATTCCCAACCAACATGCTGGGAAGTTTGAGAACTGGAGTTCCAACACAGGGGCCCAAATGAAGAGTCACTTCTTACAAAACAAACATCTGGGAATTACAAGTCATGTTATATCTTTAGTAAAATGGTTTCTTTCAATTTTAGAACTGACTGGTTAAAAGCTCATTTGGACATAGCAAAGAGTGTTACTGCTTTTGTTGGGAATTCCAGTCTCACCACCCCCTGGGGAGAGGACAAGTGCCAGACTGGGAAAGATTGCTGGATTAATCTTAGAGTGTGAGCTAAGATACCCCAAACAATAAAGAACCATGACTTGCAGTATATATTGCAGTTTTTCAGAAACATAATTTTAAACACTGCAATAACAGAGTATCTTCTACATCTAATTCCGCATGCCATATGTACCAGTTATTTCCATATTTAGCCAACATCCCATAAATGTTTACCCTGTTCAGTAATATCCTTGACACTTGAAGATAATTTGTGTCCATCAAAAATAGATCATCTATGGGTCTTTCTTTTTAAAAAAATGTTATATTGCCATCATTATTATGTAGCACATTATTATGTAGCACATTATTATGTATGGAATCATTCTTTACGATGTTCGTTCTTGATGATGACTGTTATAAGAAAAGAGAACTATAGCTGTTCATCATGCACATGGCTCCTATTTTGATTTCTAAATTTTGCTTTAAATCTTTGTATGTTCATGATTTCATTGGAAAATTTTGACTGCTTAAAAAAACCTTAGTAGTGGATTAATTGTTCTTTGAGGGAATTAACATTTTCTGGAACCATGTCAGCATTCCAAGTCAGCATTGAAATTCTGTCCACTTGGAATGGCTGAAGGACATAATATTATGTACATTATGTGCCGAACCTCAGCTTCCTATAACCTAACACATGCAGGGCAGCAGAAAACTGATTTAGGGAGTTGCATATTTGATCAACTAGGATGCTCATGAATAGATGAATGCTTTTCAGATCATGAGACATTATTATACACCACTTATGCAGATTCCCTTTTATCTAAGAACTACAAAATCATGTATGTAGACACTGTTTATATGACTATCCTACGACAACTGGAAGAGGCAGCTTAGGTTCAAAGAACAACCTAACCTGGGTCTTTCTAAGGTCTGAGACATCTTGGGACAGAAAGCTTGATGCTATCTACTCCCCACCCCCACTGCATTTAATTTCACCTCCCCCCCACCTTAGCTATGCTATGTTAATTGAAACCCAGTAAATGAGAAACTGTAGAGAAATTACAAATATATGGGATTATTACCTTCAGAAATTCCAATTAGTTTCATTGCTAATAAATGAAATCTTCCTATCCAGAATTTATTTCAGATATTGAGCATACGTTTTATGGAGCTTGTCTGTATTTGAGATAATGGGTCAATTACTTTGTCTCATAAAAAAAGAGTTCTGTCTTCAGTCCTTGGAAGAAAGAGTTGCTCTGCATCATGTCATTTTACCCAGGAGACCCTCACCTTCTTGCCTCTGACAGCAGGGTAATATCTGAATCTGTCTGACAAGTGAAATAGTGCTGTGCTGGGGTTCTAGTAAACAATTCTTATGATTCTCAAAATTAAGGAAGATATAACTCCCTCATCCCAGACACCTGCCACATTTGGAGAGACTTTGATTTTGTGTAGCTTGGTCAACTGCTCCATATTATCTTCATATTCAGCATGAAAAAAAATTGTGCCTCTGATTATCTCTGTCCTTTTGCAATCACAGTCCTAAGACATGCTTTAAATGTGGGGAAAGCCAAGTGATTAGGCATTTTCTGTCCCAGATCCTTTCTGCTTTTTATTAATATTTGCTTTAAAATATCATTTATAGAATGAAACCATACCATGTGAGTCCAAAATAGATCTTTGGGGAGTTGTCAAGGCTGAGAAAGTGCTTATTCCCACCATTGCTTCATTCCAAATATTCTACAAGAGCTACCATCTGGAAGAGAAGACAAATGTCATTGCATTGCATTGAAAGGGAACATTTAAAAGTCCAATGTAGAGCCTGTGACATTCCTTTTCTGAATATTAGTAGCTCCTGAAAGAGCAATGGTAAGTTATGTATGTCAAAAGCAGCACAGATGGCTTTTTTTATTCAATGAATTTTTTATTCAGTTAGATCTTTGAATGTTTGGACAAATTTTCTTAACTCTCTGTTATATTCTCAGTTTACTTCAGACTCTTTCACTGACTTCTGGGAGGGTCCACACAGTTTGGTAATTTTACTAGCTGTTGCCCACCAGGTAATTCTGATAATGGGAGATCTTGTACAGAAACTGATTAAGGAAAGCTCCTTGCATTAAAAGAGTAGTTTAGATAACACTGCATCATCCATACGAAGAGCCTTGGTGTATGAGATCAAATATCCATGTAGCATCCTATTTCCATCAGTGAATATGCAGAAGTCTGTAATCTATTGTCCCAAAGATGTTTTTTCAAGAGGCGACTGGACTTTCTTGTTTTTCTTTGAAGACGTTTTGCTTCTCATCCAAGAAGCTTCTTCAGCCTCTTGAAAAGCATATTTGGGACAACCATGACCTGGATGACTGAGAATCTCCATAGACATCTACAATCTATCATTCTAATGATATTGTCCTCAAGGGCGGCAAACCAAAGGCTCTTTAGACATTGTTAGACTATGATGCCGATCTTCCCTGGTAAGAAACAGTTGCAGCTGACCATAAAATGTCCCATCCCAACTTTGATATTTTATCTAGGAATAAATCCCCCTGGATGCAATGGTATGTATTTTTAGGATGCATCAGAAGAGCTAATGTATTTTGACTAAATTTGACCTAGGGTTAAGGTTAGTAGCATTAATGGAACAATCAACTGGATTCCACTTTTATTCCAATTTTTGATCCAGTGATCTAAAAGATGATAATGATACACCTGGAGTAGAATAGCATGCTCATTCATTTGGAAGTAAATACTGTTTCATTAAAAAAAATCCAAATTATAAATGATTTAAGGTGGAAAGAATTTCTTGAGGACTGACACATTTGGAAAGTGAAATAGTTAGTTGGAACAGCAGCCACCATCCTTTTTTTTACCTCCGTTGAATAGATTTTGTTGACTTCTGTGGGTTTGCTTTCCAAAAATGCAAAGCTGGTCTGAGCAGAAATGGTAGGAAAGGAATTTTTTTTTCTCTATTTGTCCACTCTATTAATACTGCTCTCTAACATCCAATCAAAATAAAAAAAATGTTTTGCTATTTTTTTCCCCCTTTAAAACCAATAGGAGCCAGTTTTGGCTTGATTCAGAAGAGAAGAGAATGAGAACTTTCCAGAATGAGAATGCCATTGCTATGATGGCTTTCTGGTGGCCATTAAAATAATTCCTGAGAAGGTGGCTCTCCAGAGCAAGATTGAACGATCTCCAAAACTGATGCTTTGTGTGAGAGAAGAGACTGCCAAGGCAACATGACTGAACAGTACACAATTCAGCTCAGTGACATTTGCAATAAGCTTTTAAATCCAAAAGCTGTGAGAAACATGTCCTCGGATATGAGTTACGCAGCAGAGTTTTTATTATTTCCCTCTTGCCAAAGACAATAATTATACTCCCCCCTCTTTTCAAAATAAACACCATACTGGAATGTGCTGCAGCAAATGGTTAGGTCTTTATTATATTTCATGTTGCTTTCTAAACAATTTTCAACCCTGCTGGCTCTCTGTCAAACAGAAGTCGACCAACAATAGCAAAATCCCATTAAAGCTGAGAAAGTTCCTTCCTGAGGTGAACATGGCCAGAAATAGCAACCTTGGCTTAGCCTCTCTATTTGGCACAGGGGACTAATAATGCATGTCCTGTTAATGGAAATTATCTCATTTCATCCCAAGTGCAGCTCTAGAGAAAGCTGGGCTGACACACAAACAATCAATATAAGAGCATTCTTCTCAAAACAATAGACTCTTGGTGGGATTGTGGTGAACAGAGTCACCCTGCAGAACAAACAGAAGGTATAAAAATAGGCTTCCACTACACAAGCAAAACAGACTGTTTTCCTTCAATGGGAAGAATGGGTTTTGATTTGGCTGCTTGGCATGCTTCATCAGATGTACAAAATAAGGACATCAAGAATGGGGGGGGAGATCCAAACCAGAGCTCTGATTTTCATCTAAAAGCCTAAAATTACCAATAGTCCTTCGCATGGGACTCTTTCACATCCATCATTGCAGTTCCCACTGGTCAGGCACAATCATTTTCTACCAAGAATTAATATGTCAGTACAGATTGAAAAGAACTTAAGATGCCTGCGTGGGCTGAAAGAAGGATTAAATAAAGCGAATGTTTTAAGCACATTAAAAGAACTCAACCATCCCATAGCACATCCCATCCCACTCCATCTCAAAGCACATTTGAAGTAAGGCTAAAAAAAATTGCAGCAGAAGGGTGAACTGACAAAGACCACCGATTGACTTTTCTCCTCATTCCTTTGTGAGATTCGCTCTAGAAATTCCTGTGGCAACTCTCCAAATAAAAGCAAGTACAGCTGTGAAAACTACAGAATGTGGTGGTTACAACAGCAGTCCCTTAAATGTACTTATTTATTCAGTTGACCAGCAGATACATATAAAATCTTAGAAAGTGTTGTGGACATTTTTGGCAAAATGGCTACTATTGCTGTAAAAATCCAATGACCACTAGATGGCAGCAAAGAGCTAGAGAAACTGAATCCAATTCTAGTCCTCCTAACTATGGAGACTTGCCTACTCTCAAAATAGCTGCCATGGTAAAGGAGGTCATGGGGGTATATTCATTTCGTGGTTGCCATTGTTTGTGGTTGTTTGTTACAACTTCCCTCTTTATGTGCAATAAATAATTTTGGGAATATTTCAGAGGGTTTTTTTCTGAAAGAAATAATTCTATCCCAGGAATTTTGTTTAAGAACTGGAACTTTTCAGGACCACATGAAATGCGTCTCAGGGCACCTTAGGAATTAGCTCTTACAGCACCTGTGAGAAATTCTGAAAAACTGATGATGTGCCAGATGACTGGAGGACAAGTGTATCAAGGGTCTCCTGAGTTCTCTATACCTCAATATTTTCATTAGTAATATGAATGAAAAAAATGGAGGGAATATTTATCATATTTGCACATAGTACAATTTGGGGTGAGATAGCTAATATCCTGGAACTCTAGTTGGCTAGTTGGAAAAATGGTCTGGAAATAACCGAATAATTAAGTGTATTATTTCCCTTAAGAAACAAAGATCGACTAAATAGGTGTAGGATGAGGAACACCTGACTTAGTAAGTGTCTTTGTGAAAATGATCTTAGAATAACAATTGCAAACTGAATATAAGCTGTCTGTTGACTGCAGGGAAGGCAAGGACAATTTTTGGCTCATCAACAGATGTATAATTTCTAAAATACTGGAAGCAATAATTCCATTCCAGTCTGTATTAGCTGGATCCACTCACCTTAAGCATTGTGTCCTGTATGGACATCAACCGTAAGAAGGATTCAGACAAATTACAACAGGTTCAGGGAAGGACACTAGAAATTAAGCCTTGTGGACAGATGGAAAGAAAGAGGTGCAAAATAGGTAATGTAACACACAAAAGCATTGCTCTGCAATACTGGAAATGGGTTAGGGAGATTTCAGACTGAAAGACTGAGGAGCTCTTTCAATAAATGCTTTTGTAGACTTTGCCTAATATAGCAGAGCCAGCCACAGGTCCCTTGGATCTATTGCTGCTGTGGTTTGAGTGTTGAAATGAAGTTGTCCCTTTTTATGTAATTCAACTCCAATCCAATATTTTTTTCTGCCTAAATCAATGGATTATATAGAGTAGAATAGAATAAAATTTTATTGTCACTTTAAATGTACACTAATCAGCATACATTAAAATAAAATTTCATTGCATTCAGCTCTCAAAAGATAATCATTATACATATACCCACAAACACACATATATGACACAGAGAAACATCACAGTCTAGTTTGAAGGTATACATATACATGGTAAAGAAAAAAAAAGAATCCTATTTACAAGATGGATAGCATAAGGAACAAAACAGATATGTCTGCTCTTTGCCTTCCATGGATTCAGAGCACTACTTCAACTTGCCCAGCATTAACATATGCAGGAGATGCCTTTAAGAAGGTGACCTCGATGTCAAGAGCCATAACAGATTATGGAATACAATCTTTTGGACACTGCTTTTGGACTCCACTCTGTTGGTGCTTAGAAAATATATGAAGATGCATCTTTTTTTGCCAAGCTTTTAACTCTTAATTTTACTATCCATCTGTGTTTTAACTTTTTAGATTCTGATCTTTTAAAAAAATCAATTTTGTAGCTATCTCAGCATCTTCTGATATTATCCTACTGTGGAGGTGTGCAATATTCAGATCTGCATTCTTCAGCCTCATTGTGAATGTTTTAAAAGTGCTTTAAAATAAAAATAAATATTGCAAAAAAATAATAATAATCAGCTGCTTGCCACTGGCTTTTAGGAACATGATTTTCCTGGAGGCTGAGTGGGGGTGGGGAGTCTGCCTGTCCAATGGCTGTAGGTTGCCCATGATTAATGAGGTATTTTGAAAAGCTTTTAAATTTCTCAAGCATGTCCATCTACTATCTGCAATATTAACTTTATGCATGTTTTCTAATCCAGGGCCCCCATGTGGGGTTAGTGTATGTCAAAAGAATAAAGACATTAAAGCCCTTATTCTAATCTTGGTCCTTCCTGGGCCATCCATGGGACTTTCTATTATTCTTAGAGGAATGTGACTTACTCCAGGTAAGGATCTTTCCTAATCCTTTATTATCAGTATAGATAAAGGCAGCGGTTATTTAAAAGGAGGACAACTCAGCAAACAGCTTCCTGCTTTATGAAGTGAATTGGGTCTGTGAGCAAAAGCCCTCAGTACCTTCTACCTTCTAAACAGAGCATAAAAGAAGAAGGTACTGAAGAGTAAAGACCACTCAGTTGTAACTACAGTTACTTTTTCTCCTGAATGTATGCCATACCTTACTGGCAGCCTGACAATATCTGAAAGTCTTCTGATGTCTATAAAAAGATCCTAGTCTAATTTTTTACTCATGTGGGTGCCTATTTGGGTTTCTGTGTTGACTATATTATTTCCAGTCATGATGGAAACACCCTCTGTAGTTTCTCTTCAGGGGGAAAATATCTATCTTCTAATAAAAAATCTTAGAAGATCTTTAACTGAGGGAGTTGAGGGATATATCTATTTTCTACCCCTCTTTCCCTCAAGGATGGCTTCTTTTTAGAATGGCACGCTGTAATGTATCCACTGGGCCAGCAGATGGCGCCAGAACATACTTCTTCCAGCACAGGACTTTTCTTTAAGGACTAGTTATGAATAAGTGAATGCTCAAGCACTATAGTCTTTTTAGTTTAGGAAATCTGAAAAGGAGAAATAATATAGATTTATATCGGGCAGGCAGAATTTTCTTATTCTTATTCCATACTTGAATTTTGGCATACCTGATAGAACACATGGACAGTAATTGCAGGAGAAATGAGGAATACATTGTGTTGAATTAATTCCATTTATTGAATGCCTTTATTGAATGAATGGCCCCGAATGTAATGACAGTTTTATACAGGGATTAGATCAATCAATCAGGATCTACAAGTAGATTATTTCTGGGTAGTAAATCAGCAAGGTTTCTGCCATTCTATTGTCTAAGAATTCAGATGAGTTTGCAATACACAGAACGACACTCACAGAGAGTGGAAAACCAGAAGCAGATTTGTTTCAGTGGTGAACATATCCTGCACTTACAAATACTTGGGCTAAGCTTCTATTTATACACCAAGCAGAGGCAGAAAGGGCTGTGCACTGCCTTTAAGTCATCCTGCTCCAGTAGGGTTTTCCTTGAATTCAACTGTGATAAAATAAACAGGGATTGAGCCTTCCAGAGAATGCACATCATACAGATATTCCTTTTAGTCACGTTGTCACCAGAAATCTCAGCGATGGCTGTGTTCACAGGGTATTATTTAAAAGAACGTTGAGTAATGGAGCAGGCACAGCACCAAGTTATTTTCTCTCTACCCTCCCAATAGAGGCCTTAGAGTTTTTAACACTGGGAAATAGTTACATAGCCCCCTCTCCCATACCAGAAATTGCACTGTATACTGTAATTTCTCTGATTTTATTCTTAGATTTCCTAAAGGACAGAAGTAGCTCGGTAAACAGTTACAGTAATTCATAAATGAAAGCAAAGAGCAAAAAGTTGAATTACTATCGTCAAGTACCACCCTGATAAAGATTTTGTTGAATCTTCTTATAAACTTCCTTGTTGTCCTAATAGAAAATCCCTTTAGCTGCCAGGCGTGACAGTTGTCTGATTTCTCTGCTCCAAAAGTCCCCACTGCGTTATCCCACAAACACTATGGTATTCCATACTTGCTACACAATTGAAAAGATGCCATATCTTCAGCTCAGATTCAGTCGGTACCTTAAGCCTGTTGTTGGTTAGAGTGTAGGTAAAAGGCAAGCAAGATGGTACCATGTCAAGTTCAAATAGGGTGTGTCTGAAGGCTTGAGTAAAATATAGTGCGGATTAACAATGTGATTGTGTACATTCCCACCATCTAGGTTTTTCCTCCCTAAACCATATGACAGGGCAAAGAAAAAACGAATTTTAATCAGCAGCAAAGACCAATAATTCAAAAGCCATCATCTAAACTTGTACTTGTTCAAACTGTATTTGAATTTGGTGATTCATCTCAGATTAAGCCTGCTTGAAACCAAGGGTGTAGGTGTTTAGTTATTTAGTGATAATTTCTCCAACTTTCATGATTTCATTCTATGCATGTTTTCTCAGAACTCATTGATTCTTATGAATACGTACCAAAGTTAAAATCTTGACGCTCCAGTAGTAAACAAGGAAGAAAATGGACTATAGATAGAATTATTGTAAGAAATTCAGTCAACCATTAGAAGCCAATCAAGCGATAGAGAAAACCCTTTGTGCTGTGTCTAGTGGCTATGTTGATGCGCTGCCCAGATCCTGCAGCTCTGGCCAAGAGGCATATGAGGCCTACTTCACAATACATTAAAACATACTTTGCTTAAGCTTGGATTGTTAAATAGTTTTTTTATATCAACACAACATAATAAGCCATAGACTGTGATTTACAAAGCATAGAAGGTAAAAACCAACTATGTTGCTCTGTTTGTACTCAACAACACACTAAGCCAACACACTAATGTTTTACTCAAATAACTGAACTTTTTGGATTCATGCAAATCATAACTTGGGGTGATTTTTTAATAATGCTCTATACCTTAACAATGCTGGCTGGCATCTGGTTCAACCTTTCATGTGCTCCTAGCTTGAGTTACTGCCATGTGTGGCTGCAGTCTATGTGACTCCAGATCTTTGCTCAGTCTAACCTTCCTCATGGGAGATTTTAGCCAAAGAACAGATGATGTATTTTGCCTTGATACATTTAGAAAGCAAGCAGAATAGAAAAAAATAAAATACTATAGGACAATGTCTTGAACATTCAGCTTCCTTTCAACCCATTATAAGCCCATACTAAGTATCAGACTACATGCTGGCTTTTCTCCTGTAGCGTGAGGAATGATGGCAAAGCCAAGTTAACCACAAAAATTTAACCAAAGACTGACTGGGTAGCTTTCTTGATGTTTCACAGAGGCTTGTGCAATGAAGATGAAAGTGAACAAGGATGATCGCAACCAAGTTTATTCTAGCCACATGGTATAACATGGGCTGCATCCAGCCACTTCAAAGAAGTGTTTTAAAACAGCAGTCAAACTAAACAATAATCAGACCAAAAAAAGAGGAACAGCACGGTCCTTGATGCAAGAATTCAGCTTAATAACACTGGAAACAGGAAATGGCCCTGGTATTATCAGAACAAAAGTATTTAACATCCTCCAGAGATTTGTGGGATTGAGCTAGATGGACCCATTCCCAGTACATGGAGCTGCACTTCTGGGCCTACCTCTTACAAAAAGCCTTCTGCTGATTTTTGGCACCATTGGCTTCTGGAGAGGTGCTAGAGGTTGTTCTCAGGATTTGTGCCTGATGAATAAGAGCTCAAAAGATGCTTTCTCTGTTGCTCCTTAATGAATCTTTCTACAAATAAAAATTAGCAACTTGGCCCTGAGGTCTTGCTCAAAACTACCCTTGCTGGATAAACTGTCCCTTCCCCATGAGAATCAATGTTTATGAATGTTAATTGTTCCCTTCTTCAAGACAATTCAGACCCCAAAATGCAGTGGATTGAATGGCCTTGGTACTGTGACTCCCTACGAGGCTTGTTATTTAGCATGAGAAAAGATTGGGCAAATAATTCATACAAACGCCCCCAATCTGTTGCTTTCCAACAGGAAAAGGCTAAATCTCCCATTATGCTCCAAGAGCAGTCTGCGTGAACTAAAAATAATAGGCAATGTAGTTTACCATACTATGCCACTCCTGAAACCATCTCTTGGACTTCTCTTTTTCTGTCTGATCTGAACCATCTCCCTCTGCAAGGCAAATATGTGTCTAAAAGCCATTTCCTCATGAGTGATTTATAGCATTTTTTATTATCATCTAACCATGTCTGTGCTGATAAAACAGTTAAGCAAGACAGCCTTCATATCACCACACCAACATCTGGGTGATATTGTAAGGCAGCCATGTGGAAATGGTCTAAAGGAAGTGGGCTTCTAAAGCCATTTCCTTGTGAGTGATTTAGGACATCACCTTACCATCCATGCTATTTTCTACCAGAGTTAAAAGGCTACCTGCCATCTTGAGTTAGCAGGAAATTTGATACTCCCATTGCTCTGTCTCATCAGAGTAGTGGAAGCCTTACTAGGTTTCATCCTGAGATATCCAAAATGTTAGATGGAGAATCTGAAACATGGGGCTGAATTTCCTATGTTCCAGAAAATGAATTGGATTGTGTTAAGACGCCAATTGAAAGAAGGACCTTACAGTTTAGAGACTGGTAACTTAATTGTATAATATAAATTATATGAGCCATTTCTTTAATACATAAGATATTCAGCTTCTGTCTGTCTTGCTTATAAAGACTGAATACTAAAAAGCAGGAAGGAAGATGAAGCTCTATGTCTTGTTAATTACAATCCAGCTATTCCTAATAGTTTGGCAAATGGGGAATAAGTATTTGAGTTCTGGGAATTTTCACAGCTTCCCCACCTTTTGCTATGCTCCCTTGACTGAAAGAAACCCAGTTACACTCAAGACTTTTCCCATTGCTATACTGAATCTGAATATACCTAAGTCTGCTGGGAGCAATTATACCATGAGAGTCCCTATTGTCAATACTTATCCTTCCTCTATGCCTGCTGCTAATAATAACTTGACTTCTCGTCAAGACAATGATAAAAGTACAATAGTACAATTTGGACTGCAATAATCCAAATGACCATTATATGATAGCAAAGAGCTGCAGTAAATAATATTATTTGGTAATAACCTGCAGGTACAGAGAAGAGTGGATAGTTGGTCTCTGACAGAAAGCCACTTGAAGAGACCAGAAGCATTTGAAATGTGGATTTACAGGTGGCTCTTACGTATAAGTTGGGCTGACAAAATCAGAAATGAGGTGATAAGCTACCTGGGAAAGCCAGGGGAAATAATCAAAACCATAAACAAGCAAGTTAGAATATTTTGGACATGTGATGTGACACCCAGAAAAATATGGCATACTTCACTTAATCTTCCAAGGAAAGATTGAAGGCAAATGAGGTCCAGGTAGAAGAACATCCTGGCTTCAAAATCTAAGGCACTGGTTTGGACAAAACTCAACAGCACTTTTTTGTGTGACTGTTGATAAAAATAGGATAGCCAACATGATCGCCAACATCCGATGATGGATATGGCACAAGAAGAAGAAAGAGATCAATTTTATATCCTTCTATTCTATTAAAAAGAGAGCCCTTTTGCTGAAGTGGTTAAGACAATGCCATCAAGCTAGAAATCAGGAGACGTCAGGAGACTGGGTGTTCTAGTCCTGTTTAGGCACAAAGCCAGCTGGATGACCTTGGACCAATTATTATTTTTCAGCTCTAGGAAGGAGGCAATGACAAACCACTTCTGAAAATTTTTGCCAAGAAAACTGCATGAACTAATCCAAGCAGTCATCAGGAGACAAAAACTAACTGGAAAGTACAATCAATCGATCAATCAATGTATTAAGCAGTTCCCTATTTGCACCTATTTGTGGCCTAGATAAGCCTTGATAATATACTTTTCAGCCATTCTTATTCTCAGTCTATGAATAACAGCAGACTTAATTCACTCTTAAAGGTAACTGTGGTAAAGCCATGATTTTCCACTTGAGTTGTTCTTGGACAGTGTATATGTCCTCAAAGGGAAGTTCTGACTGGCTTGGACTGGGAAAAGTGATAATAAAGAGGTCAGTAATGGAGAAAGCAGTTTTCATGCTGGGATAGTTTTGTGTTGATTCTACATGGCTGGACAGCATCTCTTTTGGAGGGAGAAAAGGTTTTTAAGATAATACCATCTAACATCACTTGCAAAGTGTGTGAAACCTATTACACTTCTCACTTATACCAACTCAGTCGAAAGCAATGATATCCATAGCAAATGCAATAATGCCAAAATGGCATATGCAAAGCCATCATCAGAATCTACATCCCAGTGTCTGGAACAAACATTCAAATTATTGTATTTGTGTGATAACATATGTGTTTTCATTTGCTTCCTCCAATCCTCCTGCAGATGCCTAGGTGTCCACCGGTGAAGCAAGCAGAGGATATAGGTGGGGAATAACAAAATGTGTGTGATAAGAATAATGTTTCATGATTTCAGACTTGTCTCACATGCAAGTTTGCAAATGTCAGGCAGAATTTGCATGAAGACAACAGCATGTGCACATCCTTGTTAGTGTTTGTTACAGACACCATCCATGCCTTTTGAACAATTACTGGGGCTGCCATATTTGAGCTGTCAAAATCCAGATGACCACCAGATGGGAGGAAATAGCATTTATTCTCCAATGAAAAGATCAGTGCAGCACATGAAGGGTGGGAACTGTAGATTTTTGATATTTATTAATAGTACCGAAGAATGAACCTCCCCTGAAATCAGTGGAAAGATTCACATACTGTAATTATGCACAGAGGTATTTATTTCTAACCCTATTATATGCTATTATATTACCTTACTTTTCACTTTCCTGCTCAGACGACATGCAAGGCAACCCTCAAGATATCATCCTTTAAACTAATCCTTGAAGTATTCTGAACCCACAGAAAGACACAGTAAGAAAGAAAATACAATGGATGAAATGATATTGAAGACAGACTACAGTACCCAATGGAGCTTCCGATGGCTGTCTCTACATTAGTGGGAATTCTGCCAGTGGAAGCCAGCTCCGTTTGAGAAGCAACCGTTTCTGCTCCAAAAGCTGTTGGGAGACATTCGGGCTTTCATTCTCTCTTCCCGCCATGATCTAACCCGAACGGGAGTAATAATCACCCCGCGATTCTTGTCCCAGCTGCCCCTCTGCAGGTAAGCTTAGGCTACCGCTTCCATCATCCTCAGCCCTCTCTGAAAGCCACTTGTAGAAAAGGAATCGGGTGTCAGGCACGGCTTAAAACCGCCTTCCTCTCGTTCTTGCACCTTCTTCTCCGCTTCCCGCCTAGCGGGTCCTTGCAGAAGAACGCGGTTCCTCCGCGTTTTTCTGGGAAGCTTCGGGACAGCCAGATTACCGAGGGCAATCGGCCCCGGTGACTCGGTTCGCCGCCGAGGCAGCGAATGGACTCCGTCGCCTTTATTTTCGCAGCGCTAAAACGCAGGGACGGATTTGCGTCACCCTCGCGATTTGCCTTGCGAGATAAAGTTGCGCAAATATTGGAAAGGGAAATGCTCCGACTCGTAAGAAAAGTCCTCTCCCCCACTTTCTCTCTCTTAAGTCTCTCCGGAAGAAAGAAGGATTTCTGCTGGTTCTGAATTCCTCAAGCGCTTCTATTTTGGGCGCCCAATGTGGCAGGCGCATCCGCTCATTTAAGCCTCCTCCGAGCCGATTGAAAACAGGAGATGACCCGAGGCCCGAGCAAAGCCGGGCCCTTCCTGTCCTGACCGGCTTCTTTCGCGTCAGGCGGGGCCGAGGCACTCCTCCTTCGGAGCGCTAAGACGCAGTTTCCTAGGCTTGTAGCTGGCGGGGGCTTCGGGGGGCTGGAAGGAGGCAGCGCTTTTTCCCCCCACTCTGGGTGGGGCGGGTTGTGTGTGTTCGCCCTTGCGGTTCTCTCGTTCTCTCTCTCTCTCTTTGCAGACCCTGACGCGGAGGGATCCGGCGCGCGGGGAATCCTCCATCCTGAAATAACGGAGGGCGTGGGGCGAAGTCGGCTTTAGCCACTTTGATTATTAGAATGAGAAAATCTTGATCCAAGTGGCTAGTTAATAAATCAGATCGTATTTTGAATGGCACCTCTTCCAGCCGTGGCCTTTCGTTCTTTAAAGCAAGCAAATGCATAAACACCTTGTTCTTGGAAGCTGCTTGAGAACAGGGGTCGCTTTGTGGAAACATACTGGCTCCACAAACCTCAGCCACTACTGACAAAGAACGTCAGAATATAGCTAAAGCCCGCGGAAGAAGCTATTGGAGTGACTAGGTTTTTCCGCTTGTTCAATAACCAGTTGGGGTGGTCAAAAAGGTCAATATGGCGGCCACGGAGCTGTGATCGGAACTCCGCCTGTTTTTTTTTTCTATCTGCCTCTTGACTTGTTTAAAAGAGCCTCCTGAAAGTGAAAGCCGAAGGAGTCACTCCCAAAAGGGACAAATCTCTCTCTCTCTCTCTCTCTCTCTCTAAAATAAAACACCTAACTGGTTGGACTGTAGTCCACTTTTGCATCTGTCAGATTTGCCAAGATGATATTACAGTATAATATTTGGTGCCGTTTCACCCTTGGTGGGTGACCTGTCTAACCCTGATTTAATCTAGGGTGGATGTTACCTGGACCTCACCTACCAGCCATGATCTCTTCCTTAACCTTTCCCGCTCTGAGACCCATGGACATCTCTTATCTCCTGTTGGCTGGGATAGTGGGAAATATAGACCACCATCCTTTATCAAATTTATATACCCAACCATCTCACCAAAGGCTATTCTGGTGCATAAAAGTTGATAAAACAGCCAATATAAAAACAAGAGATAAAAATATAAAAAACCATAGTAATAAATATAATAAAAACAAAAATACATACCATTGATGAAGGGAGGATAAAAATCCTCTTCAGCAATGGAGTCTCCTAGACAAGTCTTGGGGTTCCCTGGGAGCCCCAGTTCTGATAACCAGATTTTGAGGGCGTTTCAGATTATCATATCCTAACATTTTTAGATCTCCTAACTTGTATGAATGTCTCTAAGATTTGATTAAGTAAACACATATGCACGTACACACACTGAAAATAGATGCTTCCCCAGTGTGCTCTAGGAGCTAGGAGAACGTAGAGGAATCTCTGAGATCTGAGTGCCAGATGCTGGGAGACTTTGCGGCCTGCTTGTGAACTTCCTAGACGTTAATGTGCTGGACTGTTAAAAGAACCAAAACCTCCCTAAGTAGATGGGCCTTCAAGCTGATCCAAAAGGGCAATCAATATATATGAATGAGAATTGAGAGGTGGAATTTGCTGAACTGACTTACGGTCATCACCCACCAGGCAGGTCTACTGCAGTGATGTGACCGAAGGGGAGCAAACTGCAAGGAAGATATTAAATATGGTAGTGATGCCTCATGGTCTTGCTGAAGGGAAATGTAATTCTTGTGCCAAAAAAGCAAACAAGTCAACATCAAAAGCAAATTGTCTCTTCCCTTCTCTGCTAAATGCCAAAATCTGATCAGGCAATTTGCTTCTCCACTACAGTCATTCATGTCATAACAATTACAGTCTTGATTCACAACCACAAAACCACCAATTGCATTTATTTATTACATTTCTACTCCGCCCTTTCCTTCAATTTGCTCAAGCAAAATGGCATAGTTTCTCCTCTTTTAAGTGCTGAGTACCATGCCTAGGAATGGGTTTTAAGTGTGTCTGAAGCAGAAATAGCAGAAAAATGATTGGGATCTATTTAAATGCTGGGTGCTTGGCAGGAATTTTGGCTTCCCTAGGACAACTAAATGGCTTTTGAACAATTGAGATTGCTGAAAGAGAATTCCCAGGAGAAAAGCAGGAGAAGGTTTTTATGTTCACACCAACAATACATTTCTGTATTCAACATATGCTCAGTGGCACACTATTAATGGTTAGAATACATTCTGCCTTAGCTAGAATTTTTGCATCTGGCATCTGTTAGTGCCTTAAAGAGATCTTTTGGGGAGAGCAATCATACGAGATTCGCAGTTTTGGTGTGGCTACTTCTTATCTGGAGATTTAGAGCGATTGAATTCCAAGGTGATGAACTATTTGCTTGGGTAGTGAATGAAATTTGAACACCAGAAAATTTTCCAATGGGAAAGGAAATCTCTGTGTCCTTCATATGTGTGTATGTGGTACTTCTAAAAAAAATGATAAGACTTCTCAGTCAGATGCAGAGGCTGAACAATTTTTGATATTAAAAAGAAAGCTTTACTGAGTTCAGTGGGACGTATTACTAACAAAGCTATCAGATGCCTAGGAACAAGCACAACTGAACTCAGTGGCAATATACTTACAGAATATAGTTGCCTTAGATTGTCCGTGAGATCCAACTAATCAAGTTTTTACTTTTATCAGTGGGCAGTCGTGATTTTTCTAAATGATCCCAACTTGATCGCTGTTGTTTATCTTCATCTGAGGACCAGAGAAACACTCTTGATGCACGTGAAAGTTTCATTTAACTGAAGCAGACAGAAGCAACTTCCATGAATTTGCTATGAAAATTAATGAAAAATGAGATATGTATGCTTCTAAAGCTTGTGGTAGCGAATTCCCAAAGTTTAATTATGCACATGAGAAAGGGAAAATGTCTTCTATCATATAATGTTGAAGAAAATTCTTTCAGTTGGGCAAATATTGTTTTCTTCCAGAGGTGGATTGCAGTAATGCAGTAATTGTGAGCTGTAAGAGTCCACCTAAATTTTTTTTTTTTAAAAAAACTTGCATCTACCGATTGTTTCACCTCACAAAGAATTGCCTGGGTAACAATCCCTTGCTGTCCCTTAAGGCATGAGGCCCATCCTTAGGTCTAACTCTTTATTGTAACCTATTTGGGAGAGGACTTCCTATGGGTTATTTTTAGATATCCTTAAACATGTAAATGCTGAGCTGATCCAGAGTCTCTCCCCCTCCCTCCCTCCGTAGCTTCTTTCTTTCTTTCTTTCTTTCTTTCTTTCTTTCTTTCTTTCTTTCTTTCTTTCTTTCTTTCTTTCTTTCTT
>JANHFL010002944.1:68941-82829 GCA_032468155.1 Oxyrhabdium leporinum | reverse complement strand
TTCTTTCTTTCTTTCTTTCTTTCTTTCTTTCTTTCTTTCTTTCTTTCTTTCTTTCTTTCTTTCTTTCTTTCTGATGGTTCCTTATCCAGAAATGCTCCAGCTTTCCTTCCCGCCCCTCATAATGCAAACTAGGCAGTTGCAAATCACTTTCCCTGGCAAGAAAATGGTCTTAAAAACCATTCAAAGGGGAAACCAGTGGTGTGAAGGATCTGGTCTGGCTAGTGGGGAAGAGACAAGGGGGTAGTTTTGTCTGGCAAGCTAGAATGTGGAATCTGTTTTGAAAAAAAGGAGAAGCAAAACTTTATTTTCAATCCTGCCTTTTCAGAGGGCATTTAATTTCGCCTGTTTGGGTGGCAGGACTCCTTTCAGACAAAACAATAGTATCAGTCCACATTTTACTGCTTTAAGTAATTAAGCAGCTACCCACTTGACTTTCTATGTCATTTCCCTTGCCATTTGGAACTTGACATCTCAAAATTCACTCTTTGCTTAGACAGATGCCCCTGCTAGCTTTGCTTCTCTGAGAATGATGCCGCCCATTTGGCACCTCTGGGAAAGCCCCTCTCCATTGAAAAAGAGCTGTGAAGGAGAAACTAGGGCAAGCCTGGCAGTGCACAGTTGGATATATAGTACTGGCCTGTTCAGAAAATTGGTGGGTGGCTCCTGTCACCCAGGCACCTCAGAAAGCTGTTTTTTGTTTTTGTTTTAAATAGGTAATGGTTATACTTCTGTGGATGTAATTATAAATAAAATCCATCTGTTGCTTATAGAGTCATAGTCTCCATTGAAAACATTGTTTTGAAATTACTGCAGAAAAAGCTGCATTTGTTGAATTTGCCCTTAAAACTAAAGCTTCAGCTAGACATTTTTCTGTCCACCTGGACCAGAAGGAAATACCCTTAATAACTTTGCTCAAACTCTTCCTATGCCTTTTTGAAAGTGAGGCTGGTTAATTCAGCAAGGGATGTCTTTCAGATTCCTAGAAAAACATCATAGCATATGTTGATAAATCATTTTCTTTATTATGTTTATGTCCAAATTTGGGAAGATGGAATTTTGCTTTTTCTTTCTCCCAGAACAAGTTTTCTTTTTAGCATGTTCCCTCTGCCACTGTCAGTTTAGCTCTTTGGAAAAAAGGCAGAAGTCACAATGGCAATCCAATGTTTCCCTCTGCCATCAAATTTATTGAACAGAGATGTCCAAAGTCAACAGAAGTTGAGCTAAAGTGGGCTGGAAGGAGATTTTTGATTAGTCAATGGTGGAGATAGATCCCTGCCACTCAGCTTTCCAGAAAAAGTGAATTTATATTATACAATAATTATTCTGGGATCTGAAGTTTTACCCAGTATTTGTAGGACCGCATTCAGAGATTTATCTAGTTTATAACATGTGCCAATATGAAAATAAGTTGATTTTATGGTGTTGCAAGGATGGCTGAGGCAAGGTTATTTTTCTAGTAATTGCTGCAAAGTGGAAAATGAAATAAAATTGATGGCTTTCTGCCCATAATTCTGGACAGGACATTAGGAATACTCGTGAAAAGAGTTTAATTGCATGGAAGACTGATCTACATATCTTCCCTCTGAATTCAATGGGACGTTCCCAGTGAAGATTTGTGTCCCTGCAATTGCTAGCCTTAAGCGACTGTAAGGTTAGGGATTTTATAGCAATCTCACCACTATCAAACCGGGAACGAGTTTAAGAGTAGGATATTTTTTTCAGTTCTAAACAATCGTTGTAAATTTTTTGAAAGGGTTGGTTTCACTCTGACTTGAGGATCCCCTGGAGAAGCCCACTCCACTAACCAATGACCAAATTCTCTTTATGTAAAATCCGTTAGGATTGCAGGGACTGATAAAGATTGCAAAACAAAGCACAATCATTCAACTGCTAACTGTGAAGGGTATTTAAATTTCTTTGGTGTTCTTAAAAAAAAAAGCCTTGGATATAGGGATAGTTCGATATTAGGAACAGAAGAATGTTTGGACCTTTTAAACATGCCTAATGACCCAGCAGGGCTTGCTTTTTGCTTGTTATTCTATATGCCGAATATAAAATATTTTATTTGGGGAAACGTCATTTATTTCTACCTGGTCTTTAGGGCATTTATTTACACAAATCTTGTTGAAATTAACAAGCAGAAGTAGTTCATATTCAGAAATATGAATTGGATATCTGGTTATGAGGCCACTGCCATACCCATGTACAAGTTTTATGCATAATTACATGGACCGTATATATGTTTACTTCT
The DNA here is from genome assembly GCA_032468155.1 of Oxyrhabdium leporinum. NCBI lineage: Eukaryota > Metazoa > Chordata > Lepidosauria > Squamata > Cyclocoridae > Oxyrhabdium > Oxyrhabdium leporinum. The sequence continues at coordinate 80,578 of JANHFL010002944.1, read as the reverse complement.
CTTCTGTCATGTTTTCATCATGTGCCAAATAAATAATAGTAAAATTTAGAAAAGATAAATGTGGGAAAGGGCAAAAGTTGCAAACATTTCTGCCTCCATCGTCCACACATTCAGTTCTGGACTGTAAGATTTCAACTTGATTTTTAAAATAAACATATAACAAAAATGATTCTATGATTAACATAAATTCAGCACTGACTCCAATTTACAGAAGTGCCCCGTTTTCCTAATATTTCTATCTCTGTAGCCAATCCTGTCTCTGTATGAGGCAATATTCCTGTTTGATGGGAATCCGGACTAAAAATATTTTAAAGAAGAAATAGGTTTTGCGGGGAGAAAGATAGATCTAAAACTCAAAGGCAATAATTTAGACTAACTGAATAAAATTGTGTAAAAGTTGTGTTGCAGAGAATATTAAAGGGGGGGAGGGGAGCAGTCTTATACTGCTGGAGCATTGAATTGGCATTAAGAAAGGCATGTTTCCTTTGAAGATCAGCATTGATTACTTTTCTGTTCCAGAGGTTCAAATTGAGGGTGGATCTAACCTATAAATGTGATAGCTCTGAGCTTCATTATAAGATATCAAACACTTCTGAACATCATGGGATTTATTTCTAGGTTTTCTTCCTGATTTTTATCACAATGCCCTAGCACTTGTTTCTGTAACTGGATCGGATTCCAAAAATCTCCTTTCACTTCCAGAAGTCCAGATCCAGGGGATTTATTTGTGCTATCTTTGTAGGTTCAGGCCTTGTTGCCATCCACTCACACATTTCGAAATAAAACAATCGGGATGTATTGTTTGCACCGGCCTACGGGAATTGCCTTTCGAAACAGACTAGCCACCGATCCAGTGAGCTCACTGCGGTGCACCTCATCCACCGAAATAGCAACTCGATCCTTCAGCGACCCACGGAAGTTTCGGGCACTAGTCAGTCCCAGCCTACCTACCTATACCAAAGATTCATCCTCCCCACACCCCAGATCCTCCATATTCTGGAATGGAAGGGAATGACACCGCCTCGATTTTTTTTAACACTCCTACTCCGTTAGAAAGGACTTGGTAATTCATTCGGAAAGGGAATGCCCGCTCTTGGCATCGCCCGCGAGGTCTCCCTTCTCTCCTTCCCGAGAAGGCTCCGAAGAGAAGCCTAAGCTGCCTTTGGCGCTGCCTCCTTCTGGTTCTGAAGCTCAAACGGGACGGGGTCGTGAAGAATAAAGAGGACGTGCTCCGAATCGGGCACATCTACGCCGCTTCCTTGGGCAAAGAGAACCGGCGAGACCAATCAGCAAGAACCCCACAGTTTCGAGGAAGACCCAGTTCAGGGAACGGAGAGCCCCGAAAAGCCGATTTTCGCTTGGTCGAGAACCGTCCCAAACTCGAGGGCATGGCGGAGGCGTGGCTTGCTGCTCCCCCTTCTTCCTTCCTTCCTTCCTTCCTTTCTTGGTCATCCTTCTGCTGCTCTGATTGGCCGCTTCCTGTCCAATCAAATCCCAGAAGAAACTTTTCTTTTTCTTTTTTCCCTCCGAGGTAGGAAAAAAAAGAGAGTCTGGGAAGCTGACTTTGCTGAAGGGTCGTGGGCGGGTGGATACTTTTCATTCCCCCCCTTCTTCCTTTTTCCAGAGAGGGGAGATTCTGAGGTGTGTGCGTGTGTGTGGGTGCGTGTGTGTGTTTGGATGTGGGTGCGCGCGCGAGGTTGTTTTTTGGGGGGGTTGTTGTTGTTATTTTGTGTGTCGCGCCTGGCATTCGCAGCGCGTGGCTTGAGCTCTGCGTGGCCTCGTTTCGCCTCCAGCGATGCGGCCAGGCCAAGAGACATTTCGGCGTTGAGTTCTCCAGGCTGACCAGAGGAAAGGAGGCAGTTTACTTCTTCCTGGTTGGCTGGCTGGCTGGCTGGCTGGCGGCGGGTCAGTGGGAGCACAGAGTTACCGTGGGTCCATCTGGCCAGTTAAAGGAGCTGAGACAAGAGCGGGTGGCCGCCGGATCGGCAGGATGTACACTGCCGGACTCGCCCCGTTTTATGCTTCCAACTTCAGTCTGTGGTCAGCGGCATATTGTACCCCGGCCGGCCCCGGCGCTAGCGGCTGTTTCTCCTTGGATCCCTCGGGGCTCAAGAAACCGTCTTTCTGCATCGCGGACATCTTACACGCCGCCGCAGGAGAAGCCTCTGTGGACGGCCTGCCTGGAGGAACCGCGGCTAATCTGGCCTCCCATTTAGGTGGAATCCATGCCCATGCACAGTACCACGGCGCCGCTTCCCCGCTCAGACCAACACCCATGGTGGCTCCGGACACTTCAGTCGCCTTCGCCACTAGGCTGTCACCTCTCTCGGCTGTCTACCACAACTCTCATCCTCAGCACCAGCGGTCTCCCGCAGCGGGCCCCGGCGGGGGTGCACGAACCCCGGGCGGAGGGCAAAGCCGCCAGACCCACGCTGGCTCTGCAGCCGTTCCCTCTAGCAAAGACTTGAAATTTGGGATTGATCGCATTTTGTCTGCCGAGTTCGACCCGAAACTGAAGGAGAGCAACACTCTGAGAGGTTAGCTTTTTGCTTTCTCCCCCCTTCTGGAGAACTGAAATTGTTTTGTTAAATTGTATGTGGAACAGAACGTGTGTGTGTGTGTGTGTGTGTGCTTGTTTTGTAGACAGAGAAGCAGCGCCCCTTAGAATTTGAGCGTAATAGTCTTCTCCGGTTCTTGCAGGGTCCTTTCACAGTCCTTTAGATGGTCCGTTCTGTCTCTTTATTTGAAGGGGGATTTATATGCAACCTTCCCAGTTCAAGTGGAAGGTCAACCCTATGTGGTCTTGCTATGAGGTTGCGGACCCTTGCTTACAACCTGCAGGAAGGGTGGGTTGAAGTGGGGAAAAGAGTTTACACAAGGAACCGTTTTGCTAATCTTCAGTTATTAATGCCCAAACCTTTAGATTAGCTCGAAAAGATTGAAAAAAATATCTCCGACTATAATCAAGTGTAACTTCAAAATCAGCCCTTTCCAGAATTGGGGGAAGGAACCCAACACAGCTCTGCTGCGGCTGCGATATTTATGTTGTTGCTCAATGGAACAAACAGTTGAGCAATTGGATTGCTTAAAGATTCAGAAATCTTTGGAAGAAATTCAGGCCAGAGTTTCCTTCCAGAATGTATTTACTTGGAAGTAAATCTCATTGATTTGGACATTGAAGTTCTAAGCTAATTGAGTGGCTTTTCTCTAGGGTCACAGAGTATCTGAATTGTCAGTACACGTAGACCTGTTTTATGACTCCCAAAATTGGGAATAAGTCGTCCTTGAGGTAAATAGGGTTTATTTCTGAGTAAGCATTTGTAGCTTTGCATTGCCCATCCATGAATGTATTAATTTGGGTGTTGTAGATAGGAGCAACCAACCTGTCTCCATGGGCAAAGTCACCCTATTATTGCTTATGATGAGCATATTTATGACCCAAAGGAAAATGATCTCTGATTGCACAATGTTAAATATCCTTATGGCTTATGAGAAATGCAAACTGTCCAAGAAAGCTTTATTTCCCAGGAGATAGACAGGCAGACAGATAGGAGAGCTTCAATTTAATTGTAAGGTCACATGAAAGCTGCAAAAAAACCTGAGTTTGAATTTTTGGGTTGGTGGCCTAAGCTCCCACATGGTGAAAACTGGTTTTGTTGGATTGAAGCCCATTGGCCCAACCCATTGCTGAGCATCCATGGGCTTTTTTTTTTAACCTGTCAGGTAAATCAATTTGCTGGTCCCTTTGCAACCAAATTTAGAGAGGTTCAATTAAAGAATGTGCTGAATCAAGCAAGGGAGAATGGCCTATAAAGGCCTAGCACAAATGTGAATTGTCCTTTTACTTTCAGTGTGGCTACTTCATATTTGTAAACAAAACTAAGAAAAGCAGCTTGGCTCTTTGTAGAAATATCTTACTTTGGCTGCCCTCCTTGAAATAATGCAGGGTTTGAGCCCTCCAGTTTTCCTTTGTTTTTCCACTTCCCTCCACCTATCCTTGGAGTGGGAAGGATTACCCCAAACAGATCAACAGCACTGCAGTACAAATGGCTACATTAACTGGGAAATGTAACTAGGGAGAAAATGCTCTTATGGCCACTCTCATCCGTCTGACATGTGGCATCTAAGGCCAGAAGAGGCACCCAAGAGGTTGCTGGAGAAGTTCTTCCCTGGTTTGGGCCTACCCTGTCACCAGAGGGGTGATTTCAGCTTGTCTTGAATGGAATTGTAATTGGTTTTATAGTTCGGTTTTGGTCTTGGTTGAGGAGCACATGCTGTGAGCCTCCCAGTGGCATTTGTGCACAAAGGCTTTGTCAGTTTCAGGTCTGTTGGGGGTCTCCAAACCTTCAAAGGTGGCCTTGGAGTCCCCCCACTTCCCTACAGGCCACCAGGGCTTGCCACCAATGGGCTGTGGCTGAGGTATGTAGAGAGGGTTGGGACCGGCACCATTCTGCTCCTCTTGTAACAGAGCTCTCCTTGTTCCCTGTGCACACAGATCTGACCTCTTTATTAACCACCAGCCGCCCAAGCGGGGTTCATGTCCCCACATTACAGCCTCCGTCCGGCCAGTTCTTCACGTCTCTAGAACCCATTAACGAGACTTCTGGGGTCCTGGGACCCTTAAACACAACCCCAAGGAATTCCGTTCAGCACCAGTTTCAAGACACTTTTCCAGGTATAAAAACTCATCCTGAGCACGGATCAATCCCTCTCTGTCACTCTCAAAGTGAGAGTGAACCTGGTTACCTTCCGATTTTCCCATCATCCCTAGACAATGTGACATTTTTTGCTGGTTAAAATTTAGTCCCTTTGGAAGGCACCCAACTGAGGAAAGTAGATTGGTTTTTTTCAAGGGTTGCTTTCTCACTCACTTTTACTCTTGAAATAAGGATCATCGAAATAAGCCTATCGAAGGCTCAGCGCTTGCAATTAGGATTCCTCAGCACCGGATCCTAAGCTCGTTATTTGTTTCAGCAGAGCTTCCTTCCACGCAGATTGATCCTGGTTATGGATGGCCCCTTTGACAAGCAAAAAAGACCCTCAACCTTAATCTTTGCTCCTGAGTTAACTGACATCCTCTCGGGGCTATAACTTTGGAAGGCTGGGATTGTTAACGTGGCTAAGAAATTTAGCAACATCTGGAAGATCGAGGGTAAAGGCGCTGACTTTCAAGGAGAATCAGAGCCCGGGAATCCTTAGAGGGGAGTTAAATAGACTAGCGATCCAGCAGCAGAAGACGATCCAAAGAAAGATGGAATTGTAGGGGCGGGCCGTGTTATTTCAGGCGCAGCAGCGGCAGCACAGGGTTCTTTTGCAACCATTGAAAGACAAGATTAGTGATCCTTGACTACAGGAACGGAGCTATTCTTAGCAGCCGGCTTCTACTGGAGAGTTTCTTGGAAAGTTAGCCCTCTTGGGCGCGCTTTCCCCGAAAGCGGGGGCGGCGGGGAATCGACTTTTATCCACTCATGGTCAGTCCCTTAAATGCGTGTTTCTTCCTCTTTTTTTGTTCAACCTTCCAGGTCCGTATGCGGTGCTTACGAAAGACACGCTGCCTCAGACCTACAAACGGAAACGCTCGTGGTCCCGGGCGGTTTTTTCTAATCTCCAAAGAAAAGGATTGGAGAAACGCTTTGAAATCCAGAAATATGTCACCAAACCGGACAGAAAACAATTGGCCGCCATGTTAGGGCTCACAGATGCTCAAGTAAGGATTTTTTTCTACTTAAAAAAAACCCCTTTTGACTAATTTATCTGTAGCCCCAAACCCGATTGAGCATTTAGCTTGGACATCTATCATAAATCCCATCCTCCCACAGGCTGTTATTTGTTAAAGTTTAAATTATTTAAAGCAAAGGAAATCTATCACCTTAACAAAGAAATAAAACCCACATGCCCCTAAATTTAATACATAGCAAATAGAATTGCCCACTTCACCTTTCATGCGCAATGCCCACAACATAAGTGCCGTGTGGTATCCCGATTTCTTTCCCACTGGACAAAGAAATGTTTCCAGAAGAGGAACTTATCCCATACAGTGGTTCTACAGTAACATCTTACTGAAAGTGTTTTCATTATTCCTCGCTTATTCCAAAATAACTTCTACTGGTGGGATATGCACAACAGCCCCACTACCATAGCATTATTTTAGTTAGATTGGCAGAACACATGACATTGCACAGCAAGTCATAAACAAAAAGAATACATTTAATCAAATGTAGTGGGTTAATGGTGTTATGCAACTGCAGCCTTTAAGATTTTGCCTGATTTGGTTAAGATTCATGGCTGAATTCAATCACCGATGCTTGAATACAGGAAATTGGATATAAAATGGACTTCTTATATACCTGTTAACGTCCTCCTTCATATTTGTCCATATTCAGAGAAGCTGAAACACTGCCTCCCAAATTTGTCATCTAACCCATCTGCTCGCTCTTACTGAACAGTGTATGTTTGTGCAACAGCCTTAACCACACCAGTTACAAATCAAGATGTTAGCCAACATGTTAAGCCTAATTTTAACCTTGATTAGATTTTGTGGGTCTGGAAGTGTGTACATGATGGTATGTTGCATAATCTAACTACTTTATGGTTCAATGTATTGGGGAATCAAAAATAAAGATCAATTAAATAAGCTGTTAAACTGGGTAGATCTTGTTTGTAGAAGGTGGTTTAAGTTTTATGTGTGGGAGAGGTGCCTGCAGGGCAGAAAAAAACAACTTAGCCGCCCCTCCCCCACCAACCTCTGGGTGCAACATAAACGATTTGTTTCTACATGGCTTCGTCCTGAGTAAGACAAGGCAGTAAATAACACGTCTAACGGGACCATAAATTAGGCCCGAGAGTGATCTGTCATTACAGCCGAAGTGTTTATTTTGGCTGCTAGGAAGTGCCAGCAAGAAAGAAGGGACAACTGGCTGAGAAGAAACCAAAAATAGGGACAACTGCCATTGACTCCAGCCTAATCCTGTGGAACTGAGTCCACAGTTCAGTCCTGAGCTTCATATTTTTTCTTCTATTGATATAGTGGCAGAAATTGGACAACTGCACATGTTTTCTCCCTCCCTCTCCAGTGCTTTCCATCACAGTGGGTGAAAAGGGATCTTTGTTTTCTTCCCATTCATTCACAAATGCCCTTTCTGGGTGAGTGTGGGTTAAATTTTATAAGCCGAGAAGTCTGTTTTTGAGGAAGGAAAATTTCGGACACTTTCTCTAACTAAAGTGTAAACTGTAGGAAAATGCCAATACTATTCTCCTAGCAGCCCTGTGGATTCAAAAGACATTCCTTGTTCAGTGAAAAGAAGGTGATTCTTACTACTATATACAAACCTTGATTTATCATCCAGATTCGATCATATCACAGACACGGGAAACCTGTGAATATATAAAAGTGGCTGGCTGAACTACATTCCAGCAATTCCAGCCAGGCTAGTCAATGGTGGTGGATACTGAAGGTTCCTATAAAGAAAAGGTGGGATGGCGGCAAACAGTAGAATAATATTTAATGAAATAACATATAATCATAAAAAAATATTCTATGTTTTTACTTATTTTAGTATCTTTTCTTTGGACAGACACACAAACATATTGTACCCTATTTGTAAAAAAATATCTCTGGGAAAGCAGGCACACTCTTAATTTTCCTGAACTCACTTGAATTATTTAATTGTGCAATGCTACAAATGGCTTCTGAGCAGCAATTTCCACAGAGTTCACTGGATTTTCTCCATGGTAAATAGATATTGCCTTAACCTCTTTCTTTGAAAACCAAGTTGACAACTTTAACCTGATCTCTACATTTATTTTAGAATCAGTATTAAGATTAGTTACCAAGCTACATATGCACTGAAGTATCAAGATGGCCTCTCTTGAAATCATTATCAACAAAATTAACAAAATAAAATAAAAATGTAGTGATGGAAGTGACAAGAAAATTATTAAAGGCAGATTCATAACAAATACCAATGTTATTTTGTTTTAAAATGTTTATTATTATTTTTTAAATGTAGGCATAAATGCGATTTGTTATCTGCATAATAGATCCCCACCCCTTCAGCTTACATATACTTGGTCCTCCTGTTGGAAGTAGAAAGGAACTCCAGTCACTGAATTAAAATCAGGCTGAGGCACATTCCTTGCTAGTTTCCAGAATTAAAAAGCCTGGGCTATTTGATTAACATTCCAGCCTCAATCACCTGTAGACCACCCAGATTTTAACAAGAAAAATGGAATGAAGGGAGAACTAAGAAACGAAAGGAGACTTTGTAATTTTAATATCTAAAATGCAGAGGGATGAATTAAATGCAGAATTGTACAAACTAAAGAATGTATGTAATTTTGTTGTAGCTGGAGAGCAGAGAAAGACCCAATTCTTCTGTCTCTGTCTCTGTCTCTCTAAGTCTATAGCAACTCGGTTTTGTTAGGAGGTGAAAAATCTAAACCAGTGACTTTGCCTGGTTTCTGCAGGAAAAGGCTGGGCTCACTCTTAGAAACAGCAGGATTAAGAATTTGTGAAGTACTTATGATGGGAAGGAAAAACTAGAGACTTCAGCAATTTCATTCCCCCATTGATACATGATTATTTTTTTTAGAAAATCCAAGGCATTTTCCTTTTCCTCTCTTGTGCCTTTTTTTGTCCACTAACGTCACCGATCTTGATAGTGCCAGTGCAAGGAAAGCCAAAACAATGAATTAGCACTCCAGATTCAACTTTACCCAATTCCCTTTATTACCTTGCATGAAAAGGGGGGGGGGATGTGCCCAACTTTAAATCCTGAATTAAAGTTTGGAACCCACCTTCTTTGTGGGGTCTCAACAATTATGTTGCTAATGTTTTAAGAGGACCCAGCAAAGTGAGCCCAACCTCGAGATTTTATCAGGAAGGAAAAGGGCAGAGAGGAATGGATGACATTCTGTTCAGGTAGCATGAACACTTGGAGTCATTGTTGTTGTGGTGCTTTCAGCTAGTCTTGACTTCTGGCAGCTACCTGGGCACATCCCTGCAGGGTTTTTTGGCAAGATTGTGGGAAGTGGTTTGCCATTGTCTCTTTCCTAGACTGAGAGAGAGGGACTGGCTCAAGATCACCCAGCCCTCCTTGTTCTAGCCTGGTGCCTTAACCACTAGTCAAACTTACTGAACCCTAGGGTGAGACTCCCCAGATGTCCAGACAATTGTGAACTGCTTCTCTCCCTACCAAAAGCATCATCATCATCATCATCATCATCATCATCATCATCATCATCATCATCATCATCATCATCATCTCCTCCTCCTCCTCCTCCTCTTTCCTCTCAGAATCAGATAAATTCCCATATCCATTTGAATTGAGCACTGAACCACACCAACCTATCACCAAATGGAAGGGATAATTTATCCAAGATATTCTGTTTAATTTTGATTTATATTTCCCAAATTTTTTTAACTGACAAGCTTGGGTTTAGATGTTTATGTAAGTGAACGAAAGGCAAATTAACTCAGGTGGGAAAAAGATTGTGGCTTGATCCTTAAAATCCCCTCTGCTGTTGTTTCTCCTAAGAACCTCACTTGGTATTTGGTTCCAAAACAGAGGAATCCCTTGAGAATTGCTTCTAGTAACAAAGTGCAGTGGACAGTGTTGAACCACACACTGCTTTTGTGTCTTTATGGGCTTCTTATTGACACAATTCCTGAGTCTGACTAAACCGTGGTCAGAAGCTCTGCAGGCCAATGGAAAATGCTGATAAAAGGATCAAGTCAAGATGTCACAGAGGTCAGGATTATGAAGGGGGAAAAAAGTTCCTCAAACACTGGTTTGAAGAAGGAGTGTTGGTCTGCTTATGTATTGGGTTGCTCACCTGAGAAAGATAAGCAATAGTTGACCACCAAGTGGAAAGGACACCTCTAATTAAACCCTCATGAGTCCATCTGGAAACTTCCATTTCCAACCTCAGTTCTGAACATCCTTGAAACAAGATTTTCATTGTTCAGATAGGAGTGGATTGCAGAAACTGGCTTACCAATGTAAACAAGTGAGCGAATGGGAGACTTCCAAGAAAAAACTGCTACTTGCAGTATGAGCATCTAAATAGGATTTCTTGGTTGAAATATAGTGTTCATGTCATCAGAACTGGGGTGAAACTAAGTGTCAGAGAAGCAGCTGGGCTGCTTTTTCATTTTCAATGGAAAATTTTCCATTTTCATATGAACTGGGAAGGTTTTTTTTTTTAATGTCAAAAGGGAAATAGCAATAGCACTTAGACTTATATACTGCTTTACAGTGCTCTACAGCCCTCTCTAAGCATTTTACAGAGTCAGCATATTGTCCCCAACAAGCAGGGTTCTCATTTTACTGATCTTGGAAGGATGGAAGGTTGAGTCAACCTTGAGCCGGTCAGGACTGAACTGCTGGCAGTCGGCAGTCTTTGTCTGCAAAACTGCATTCTAACCACTGCAGCATCATGGCTCTTTATATAGGGTAGGGGCATCTACAGCCACAGTCACTAGCTTCACAATGGCAAGTGCAACTGAACAGTTGAAGCCCTACTCCTTTTTACACCTAGCCATAACCTTTCTTCCTCTTTCCCTACCTTTTCTTTCATCACAGGAGCAGTAAGGCCAGACTACAGAATCAAAAGGGTGTATTTCTGAACTCGAATGAAGACCAAAAGGCAATCCATTTCTTCTTCAATGCCTAACTTTAGGATCAAAGCAGATGTGACTCAAGTTTCAATGACAATTTCCATTCCATTCTTTAAAACCACTTAAGAGAATTTTACTTTAAAAGAAGAATAACACTCAGAGGTAGACAGCTTGGAATTGTAGCCCAAAATATCTCGACTATAGTTTGTCAGCAATCCTGCCAACATCACATATGTGTTTGTCATCAAAATCACCAATTTCCTCCTTCAACAAATCCTGAGGCAACTATATTGGCTATTTGTAAATATCTTTGAAAGTCAAATTATTTGATAAATGCTTGAATGATATTTACGGAGCTAGAAGGAAACCCAAAAGCTCTGTACCAGATCGTCCCATTTTAAGCAAAAATACCCAATTCCTGACGGTAGCCTCCTAAAAATAGAAGCCAATAGGTGTGGTCTAGTAAGAAATTCAATTCTCATGTAAGTCTCCTTACCAGAAGGGCAACCTTCCCAGCAAGAACTGAATGTTCCCATCTGGAATGGTGGACATGATTTGTCTTCTTCCCTGCTATTATTTGACATTACCGACTAACTGGAAAAGGAAAGTATAATTTTATATTACATTCTGGAAAGCCCAAATCATCTATGGAACAAACATGTGGAAGAGCTCTTCCATTCTTATGTCTGACTTTGGTGTTCATCTGATGAAGTTCTCTGGTCAATCTGTAAACATGTGCCAAGTAAAAAGAACTGGCATTTGGGCAAATGCCCCCCCGCTCCCCCAACATCAAAGAACCTTTTCACAGAATTTGATGTAATGTTCATTCTTGATTTTGTTTTGCCTAGCAATTATATAGTACAAAATTTGTTTCTGTTGTGATGAATTTTGATAAAATGTTTGATCTGTAATACTAGTGGTAATACTTATGGCAACTTTCCCCAACTTTGGGGTCTCTCTCTCTCTCTCTCTCTCTCTCTCTCTCTCTCTCTCTCTCTCTCTCTCTCTCTCTCTCTCTC